>JAJOOO010003549.1:0-30866 GCA_029582685.1 Solanum piurae
TGTCCTATACTTTGCCATCATATAGAACGCTTAACTTAGTGGATCCACTAGCTTAACTTATGTGATCATCTAAAAAGTATGACCCATTAATACCCATGATGGCTACATGGTTTATGGAGACTTGAGTTAATATGAACTCGTATCCCAATATCGGTGCTCAATACTACTCCCAAAAATATACTTAGCTCATATTTTTTTTAAACAAACTTCTTTCTTTGGTTTGAGATAATTACTCAAAACATAGCTTAAAAGCTCCCTCGGAATCGATGTTTCCCTTTCTTATTCAAATGTGAAAACATTTAAAACTCTTGGAAATACTTAGTTCCCTTATAGCTTTTTGAGAAATGAACTCAACTCTTTACTCTTTGCCTAACTTGAAACTTAAGTCTTAAAACAAGATTAAAAGGTTTGTTAAAGACTTTTGAAAACTTTAAAAACTTTGCTTTGACTTGCTTCATAACTTCTAGATTTGACTCTTAACTTCTCTTTACTTTGATCCTAACTTTCCTTGAATTGGATTATGGATTCAAGGTTCATGATCTCATGTTTATGGATGATTTCTTGATGTTTAGATGTACCTAGGAGTGTTGGAATCAACTAAAAAACATAGGTACATTGCTAAAGAACAAGTACTAAAAGGTGGGGAATGAATGGGGAGAACTGGCGTCCCTAGCGCTCTAAATGGCGTGGGACGCCAACCCTCAAACTTTAGAGAACATGTTGGGGCGCTCGGGCTGGTGCATCGCCCCAAGGGGTAAACTTCAGAGACCCTTTTGGGGAGCGCTGGCTGGCACGAAACCCCAGCCCCTTCCCCAGGTGTTTGACGACTTTTCTTGCTCGTTTTTCACCTTTAAACCCTTTAAACTTCAATGGTTCTTTCCCCAAACACTTCGAATCATTAATACCCTCAATATACAATAGATTCAAATCAAAATTACACCCGGAAACATGAATCAAATCATCAAGAAACTTCAACAACACAACCCACAAGAATTCAACGAAACTTATGTTCATCAAGAACTCAATTTCTAAACTTTCAAAGACTTAAATTCGCTGAATTGAATCATGGGTGGCCCGTGGGAGAACTAACCTAACGCTTTGTGATATCACATACTTTTTTAGGGATCACCCCCGACGAAATCCACAAGCTATCCTTGACGAAGTCGACGAATCTTGTTTCCTCTTCTCCTTTCTCCTCTTTGTTCTTTTCTCCAAGCCCTAGCGTGAACTCTAACTTTTATAAACTGACCAAAATCTGGTTTTACCCCAATTAATCTCCTAAAAATGAATTAGAATAATTAGGTAAGGAAAAGACTAAATTATCCTTCCAAAATCCAGATTAGACTTTCTTTAATCTAACAACCCAACTTCCAAAGGGCATAACCAACTCATACAAACTCGGAATCGTTCAAACTCGGCTGCGTTGGAAAGATCATTCCAAGAGCTTTACAACCATATCTTCAAGTACACCTAAATCATCCTGAGTTAGAAGTTATGGCCGTTTGAAGTTGACCAAAACTCAATTTTTCCTAACTTAAACAAATTTCCAGATTTTCATTCTTTCCAAAGATGACTATTTCCAATTAATAGCTTCTTCCTAGTTATTTCAAATTGGGAGATGTTACAATATCTCCCCCTTGGGAACATTCGTTCTCGAATGAGATCACTTATAATTTAAATAGTACTAAAAAGAAAAGTATTACCTTGATCTGCATTTTCTCCTGACTCAAAGAGATGTGGATATCTTTTCTTCATATCCTCTTCAGCTTCCCAAGTGGCTTCCTCAACAAATTGGTTCCTTCAAAGGACTTTGACTTATGCTACTTATTTAGTCCTCAACTTGCGAACTTGGCGATCTAGAATCTGAACCGAAATCTCTTTATAAGATAGGCTGGCTATCCTTGAACGCAATATCTTACGTTGGTATAATCAATGGCGGATCACCCATGCACTTCTTCAACATAGAGATGTGAAATGCCTGATGAACCGCGGATAACTCTTGTGGTAGCTCTAACTCATAAGCTACATTGTCGATCCTCTTGGATATTTGATAAGGTCCAATATATCGGGGACTAAGTTTCTCCTTCTTACCAAACCTCATAACACCCTTCATGGGTAAAACTTTTAGATATACCCAATCATCTACTTCGAACTCTAATGCCCTTCTCCTAACATCAGTGTAGGATTTCTGACGACTCTGTGCCGTTTTCAACCTCTCTTGAATCACTTTCACCTTCACCATAGCTTGATGGACTACATCTGGTCCTATCAACCCTGCTTCACCAACTTCAAACCATCCAATAAGAGATCTGAATCTTCTCCCATAAAGAGCTTCATATGGAGCCATCTGGATGCTAGAGTGGTAACTATTATTGTAGGCAAATTCAATAAGGGGTAGGTGATCATCCCATTTTCCTTTGAAATCAATCACACAGGCCCTCAACATATCCTCTAAGGTCTGAATAGTGCGCTCTTCTTGACCATCTGTCTGAGGATGAAAAGCAGTACTCAAGTTCACCTTTGAACCCAAGCCTTTCTGGAATGACTTCCAAAACTGTGCAGTAAATTGCGCATCTCTGTCTGAAATAATGGAGACCGGAACCCCATGAAGTCTTACCACTTTTTGAATATAAATCTTAGCATAATCTTCTTTTGAATGGGTAGTCTTTACCGGCAAAAAGGGGGCTGATTTCATCATTCTATCAATAATCACCCAAATAGAATCATGATGCCTGCGAGACCTTGGTAACCCTGTGATGAAGTCCATATTAATCATCTTCCACTTCCATTTCGGAAGTTCTATATTCTGAGCCAACCCTCCAGGCCTTTGATGCTCCACTTTAACTTGTTGGAAATTCGGACACATAGCAACAAACTCTGCAATGCCCTTCTTCATGCTACTCCACCAATAAACTTCTCTCAAATCACGATACGTCTTTGTGGAACCTGGATGAATGGAATATCTGGAGCTATGAGCTTCCTCAATGATCCTCTCTTGAAGTCCATCTACCATAGGTACACACAACCTTCCTTGATATCTCAACACACCATCTCCCCCTTGTTCAAACTCTAATATGTTTTGCTTATCAACATTTGCCTTCAATTCAAGAAAAATTGGGTCTTGGTTTTGCTTCTCTTTTACTTCTAAAACTAATTAAGATTCAACCTCATTCATTACCACTATTCCTCCTTCTGTCGAATCCATTAGTCGAACTCCTAAGCATGCAAGTCTATGCACATCTTTCACCGACTCTCTCTTTTCTTCCTCGATATGGGTGGTACTACCCATAGACAACCTGCTCAATGCATCAGCAACAACATTAGCCTTACCTGGGTGGTAAAGAATACTCATGTCATAATCCTTGAGTAATTCTAACCACCTCCTTTGTCTGCGATTAAGCTCTTTCTGAGTGAACACTTATTGAAGGCTCTTGTGATCAGTGAATACATCAACATGAACACCATACAAATAATGATGCCATATCTTCAAGGCAAATACTACATCAGCCAACTCTAAGTCATGGGTTTGGTAATTCTTTTCATGAACTTTCAATTGTCTGGAGTCATAAGCTATAACCTTGTCATTCTGCATTAATAAACAACCCAAACCAACTCTAAATGCATCACAATACACCACAAAACCTTGTGTTCCTTTTGGTAAGGTCCATACAGGGGAAGTAGTTAACCTCCTTATCAATTCCTGAAAGCTTTTCTAACAAGCTTCAGACCATTGAAAATTAACTATTTTCTGAGTCAATTTTGGTCAAAGAGGGACGAAATAGGTGAGAACCCCTCTACGAACCTTCTATAATATCCAGCCAAACCCAAGAAACTCCTAATATCAGTTGGAGATGTGGGTCTAGGCCAACTCTGAACTGCCTCTATCTTTTGAGTATCAACTCTAATTCCATCACCGGAAATTATGTGGCCTAAGAATGCCACAGACTCAAGCCAAAATTCACATTTAGAGAACTTAGCATACAACTCCTTATCTTTCAAAGTCTGATGAACTATTTTGAGATGGCTAGCATTATCTTCTTCATTCCTTGAATAGATTAGTATGTCATCAATGAATACGATAACAAACATATCTAAACAAGGTTTGCAAACTCTATTCATAAGGTCCATGAATGCTGCAGGTGCATTAGTCAAACCAAAGGACATGACCAAAAACTCATAATGACCATATCGGGTCCTGAAAGCTGTCTTTGGAATATCACATTCCCTTACTTTCAACTGATGATAGCCTGATCTGAGGTCGATTTTCGAGAAACAAGAAGCACCTTGAAGCTGATCGAAAAGATCATCAATCCTTGAAAGAGGATACTTGTTCTTGATGGTAACCTTGTTCAACTGACGGTGATCTATACACATCCTAAGAGAACCATCTTTCTTTCTCACAAATAAGACCGGAGCGCCCCAAGGTGAGACATTTGGTCGAATAAACCCTTTCTCGAAAAGATCTTTCAATTGCTCTTTAAGCTCTTTCAACTCTGCTGGTGTCATTCTATATGGCGGAATAGAGATAGGACTAGTATCTGGAAGAATATCTATATCGAAGTCTATCTCTCTCAGGAGGGACTCCGAGTAGATCATCATGAAAGACTTCTAGAATTCTTTTACTACTGAAACTGACTGAATGAGAGGTATCTCAACACTAGAGTCATTATCTCGGACTGAGTGATAGATACAACTCTTTGAAACTAACTTTCTCATCTTAAGGTACGAAATGAAATGACGCTTAGGGACTGCTGAACTACTACTCCACTTTATGACTAGCTCATTTGGAATTTGAAACTTGACAACTCGAGTTCTACAATCAATGGAGGCATAACAGGCATGAAGCCAATCCATACCTAGAATGACATCAAAATCTACCATGTCTAGATCAATTAAATCAGCCATGGTGTCTTTGTGATTGATGGAAATGACACAATCACAATAAACTCGCTCAGCTAGAATAGACTCCCCAACAGGTGTAGAAACACAAAAGGGTTCACAACGTTTCCCAGGAAGAACATCAAACTTATTTGCAGCATAAGGGGTTACAAAAGATAAACTTGCTCCTGGGTCTAGCAAAGAATAAACATCAAAAGCAAAGAATTTGATCATACCAATAACAACATCTGGAGAGTTCTCTTGTTCTTGAGGACTGGTGATTGCATACATACGGTTTTTTCCTCCGCCAGTACCTGAAGTAGCTCCTCTAGGTGCAGTCCTGTCTGGGGGAGCAACTGATGAAGATTGAGACTTGTTGCCCTGATTTCCACTACCTTTTCTGTTCTTTGGGCACTCTTTCAAGAAGTGACCCTCTTGTCCACACTTGAAGCAACCTATCTGGCCCTCACGACACTTACCTGGGTGGGTTCTACCACACTTAGCACATGCAGGAGCCCAATTACCTCCTTGTGCCACACTACCTTGAGACTGTGCAGGTCTAGCTCTGAAGTTCTGTGAATTCTGACCATTATACTCATCTCTATTTCTGGGTGCAGGTGCACTAGTAGATGATGGAGCAGGTCCCTTTTACTTTTGCTAAAAGGACAAACGTTTCACATTACCTTTCTGCTGCCCGGACTCATTTCCTGTCTTAGATTTCTTATTTCTGAACTCTTCCCTGTCCCTCAGCTTCTATTTCTCAACCTGCTGCACATAAACCATCAACCTTGATATGTCCATGTCCCCGATAAGCATTACTGTCCTATATTTCTTACTCGACAGATGAGATAGCCCAGTAACAAACAAGCTCATTCTACTCCTCATGTCCGCAACCATCTCCGGAGCATAACAGGATAGTTGGGTGAACTTCAACCCATACTCATGAACACTCAAAGAATCCTGCTTAAGTGTGACGAACTAACGTACCTTGGCCTCTTTCAATTCTCGGGGAAAGAAACGCCCCAAGAAAGTTTCCTCAAAATAGGCCCAACTCGCAGGTGGTGCATCCTCAGCTCTACTCCCTTTCCACTGGTCAGACCAAGTTCTAGCAACATTCTTCAGTTGATATGCAACTAGTTCAACTCGCTCAGTATCTGCCACATGCATCACATCAAATACCTTCTTCAACTCCTCAATAAAGTTCTCTGGATCATCAGTAGTGCTCGAACCCGTGAAACTTGGAGGGTTCATCCTCAAGAAATCATGAATCCTTGAAGTGTCAGCTCATTCATGTCTATCTAGCCTTTGCTGACCAACCTGGTTAGTCACATCTTGACTCAGCATCCAAATTGCCTCTCTGAACTCAACATTAGTAACTTCCCCTTGAGGTTGCACTTCAGGTGCATTAGGTAACTCTTTCTCCTCAACATTACGCCTAGCAGAACATCCTCTGAGAGCTCTTCGTAGAGGCATGATTATCTGAAAACACGCGCAAACATGAATTAGAAAGAAACCTTTTAGAGATAAAACTCTAACGCACGAAATGAGTGTGAAAGAAGTGAGAAATTTTCCTCAGTGTTGCATCCTCCTAATTATAGATGTGGCGCACTTCACACCGATAACTAGGACTCTACAGACACGACTTCAAAGACTCCCTAGGACTCCTAAACTTTGTGCTCTGATACTAAGTTTGTCACACCCCGAGCCTACACCCTGGGTGGGACTGGCACTCGAGAACCATTGCTGGCCCCAAGCGAACCCTTGACCTGGCTTACTTACTCAGCAGAAGATTTAAGCATAAGAGATATAGCTCATGCAATAACTTAAAAGATAATAAGTTAGCCAAAATGGCAACCCGAGTCTTAAACGTATACAACTGAAATGAATAAGACTAAAGAATTAATATTATATGTCTATGAAGCCTCTAAAACAAAGAGGGATGTTGGGACAGGACCCCCCGATCATCCTAAAAACTGAAAACAAGAAAGCAATTGATAAAAGAGTCCTCCGGAAAGCAAAGAGGCTCACCAACTGACTTTGAGTGCTGAACCTGATCAACGAGGCGCTGGATTCTGATCCTAGTTACCTGTTTCTGCATCATAAGACGATGTAGGCCAATTGGCATCAGTACATTGAATGTACGAGTATGCGAGTTGGAATGCTAAACAATACAAAGGCTTGAAAAGATTCTGAAAGAAACACTTACCTTGGCTCTTCTCAACTCATGAATATCTTAACTAAAAATAAAGCAATGAACACATTTAATATATGAAAAATCTTTATAAAACGATAAAAGTAAATTAGTTCGTTCAAGAAAATGCAATAAAAAATTCAACTTTACTCATATAATAAAGTAATATAGTTTCTGTGGGACATTTTCTAACCGACAACCACCACTATGATCCTAAGTGGTAATACATCATCTTGCCCACGCTGCTAGAACTGTCCTATACTTTTCCATCATATAAAACGCTTAACTTAGTGGATCCACTAGCTTAACTTATGTGATCATTTAAAAAGTATGACCCATTAATAACCATGATGGCTACATGGTTTATAGAGACTTCAGTTAATATGAACTCGCATCCCCATATCGGTGCTTAATACTACTCCCAAAAATATACTTAGCTTATATGTTTTAAAAACAAACTTCTTTCTTTGGTTTGAGATAATTACTGAAAAACTTAGCTTAAAAGCTCCCTTGGAATCGATGTTTACCTTTCTTATTCAAATGTGAAAACATTTAAAACTCTTGGGAATACTTAGTTCCCTTATAGCTTTTTGAGAAATGAACTCAACTCTTTACTCTTTGCTTAACTTGAAACTTAAGTCTTAAAACAAGGTTAAAATGTTTGTTAAAGACTTTTGAAAACCTTAAAAACTTTGCTTTGACTTGCTTCTTAACTTCTAGACTTGACTCTTAACTTCTCTTGACTTTGATCCTAACTTTCCTTGAATTGGATTATGGATTCAAGGTTCATGATCTCATTTTTATGGATGATTTCATGATGTTTAGATGTACCTTAGAGTGTTGGAATCAAATAGAAAACATAGGTACATTTCTAAAGAACAAGTACTAAAAGGTGGGGAACGAATGGGGAGAACTGGCGTCCCTGGCGCTCTGAGAGGCGCGGGGAGCCAGCCCTCAAACTTCAGAGAACATGTTGGGGCGCTCTGGCTGGAACATCGCCCCAAGGGGTAAACTTCAGAGACCCTTTTGGGGCACGCTGGCTGGCGCGAAGCCCCACCCCCTTCCCCAGGTTTTTGACGACTTTTCTTGCTCGTTTTTCACCTCTAAACCCTTTAAACTTCAGTGGATCTTTCCCCAAATACTTAGAATCATTAATACCCTCAATATACAATAGATTCAACTCGAAATTACACCCGGAAACATGAATCAAATCATCAGGAAACTTCAACAACACAATCCACAAGAATTCAACGAAACTTTCAACAATGTTCATCAAGAACTCAATTTCTAAACTTTCAAAGACTTAAATATGCTGAATTGAATCATGGTTGGCGCGTGGGCGAACTAACCCAACGCTATGTGATCTCACATACTTTTTTAGGGATCACTTCTGATGAAATCTGCAAGCTATCCTTGACGAAATAGACAAATCTTGCTTCCTCTTCTCTTTTCTCCAAGCCCTAGCGTGAACTCTAACTTTTCTAAACTGACCAAATTCTGGTTTTACCCCAATTAATCTCCTAAAAACGAATTAGAATAATTAGGTAAGGAAAAAACTAAATTACCCTTCCAAAATCCGGATTAGACTTTCCTTAATCCAACAACTCAACTTCCAAAGGGCATAACTTACTCATACGAACTCGGAATCGCGTAAACTTGGCGGCGTTGGAAAGATAATTCAAAGATATTTACAACCATATGTGTAAGTACACCTAACTTATCTTGATCTAGGATTTATGTCCATTTGAAGTTGACCAAAACTCAACTTTTCCTAACTTAAACAAATTTCCAGATATTCATTCTTTCCAAAAATGACTATTTCCAATTAATAGCTTCTTCCCAGTTATTTCAAATTGCGAGATGTTACAGTAAGTGTTGAATAGAAGAGCAAAACTATTCAAAAAGTGATAGATATAAGCTAGGTTTATGATTTGTTTGAGAGGGTCATGATGTTCATATGGTAATAGAACTAATCAAGTAATGAGGTATAGTATAGTAGGCGAGAAATCACATTTATATTTGGTTTTAGTAATGAACATTAGGCTTGAATTTGAGGTGAGTGTCATGATTAAAAGAATGACAACATGAGGGTGATACTTTTAGTCTTGAGATTTGATCTAGAAGACTTGACATAGAGTAAGTGAGGAATTACGGTGATTAGATGCAATAAATATGAGTGGTGCAAGTGAGAGACCGTAACCTTTAGATAAGGGCATCGAAGTGTGGCTAAGTCACAAGAGTAAATAGAGCGATAAGAGGTGTACTGAGAGGGTATGTAATCATAAGAGGTTAAGAGAAACATCTTAGAAAGAGGTCTCATTACCTGTTTATGGAGAGTTTAGTAGCCATGAGATAAGTATTACCGAGTATTAGAGTAATATGATTATGGATCAGTTTAGAGATGACGGAATATGTCCATAGCTTTCAAGTGTTAGCGTTAGACCTAAGGGGAGATGACAAGATGAGAAATCAAGTCAAGTGTTTGAGAGTAAGATAGTAATGAGTTCCAAAGAGTATGGGATATATTCTTTTGGAGGTCCTTTTTTGTAATAGAGTGATGTTAGAAAGAGGATGTTGATGTTCTTATCATGATAGTGATGGTGTAATAATTCGATCTAAGGGTATAAATGAGTAAGAAGAGGAGGATGAAGTTTTACTATGAGAAATAGTTAAAGGAGGGCCCTTAGTTGGCTCCGAAGGAGTTGGTTAGTAGGAGTCCATGGTGTTGCTAGAGTACTAAGCTTGAATGTGGTGGTTATAAGGAGTAATAATCATGGGATGAGATTCCCTATCGAGGTATAGAACCCGAACTTAAGGATTTCAGTTAAGCTTGAATATAGTAAGAGCATACCATTAGAATCAGACCTTGGTAAGAGTAACCCCATTCCATACCCAGTCCAGCCGTCATTCGAGGAGGAATGATCCCAATGGGGAGATATTGTAACACCCCCAAATTTTTTCGAATTGAGACTTGAACCATCCTTTGTTGTGAGTAGGATTTTATGGAGGAGATTAAAATTTATTAAGTATTAAGGTCAGGACACTAGATGTAGCACCTTGAGTTCCAAGAAGAACTAAAGAGAGTTCATTCAAGTCATTCCTAAGTTCTTCTAAGTTGTGGCAACTTCAAAAGACCATAACTTTCAGTACATGATGTGTCAGGTAGCCTGAAAGGTACGCAATGAAAGTTCTTTGAATTATATTTCCAACGCTTCTGAGTTTGCTAAGTTTCGACTTCGGATGAGTGAGATATTCCCTTTTGAAGTAAGGTTGTCCAGTTAAGGAAAGTTACCCGAAAATAGTAAGGGGTATTTTGGTCTTTCCTTACCCAATCAGATTTAATTCACTTTTAGTAATGTTTTAGGGGTCTAATCCTATTATGTTCAGTTTTATAATCCTAATATACGCCTAGAGTTTTAGTTGAGAGTTCAATAAGAAAAAAGAATAGAAAAGAGGAGAAAGGAGGAGAGGATCAAGCGTCCGTCGAGATTCTTGCGTGTTGTTGCGGATTTTCTCCATGGGTTTAATCCCTAAGAGGTATGTAAGCTTCCAGAGTGTTGGGTTTGTTCACCCAGATGTCAATCATGTTACTTTCAGCGCAATTTCATTCTTAAAGTTGAAAGATTAGAGTTCTTGACGAGTTCTTGATAGGTGTTCTTGAAGTTCATTCTAAATCTTGTTTTGTTGGGGTTTTTGATGATTTATTGAGATTAAAGTGAGTGTTTTAAGGGCTGTATTGAGTATATTAGAGTGTACTTATGTTAAGTAATTGAATCCAAGTGATTGGGGAAGAAACCATTCGATTCTAGGCGAGTTAGGGTGGGAAAATGAGCAAAGAATTTCGTCGGGTCTTCTGGGTTGGGGCCTGGCGCGTCGCGCCAGACAGAGCTCCCCAAAGTATGGTTTGAAGTTTAGGGGCTGGATCCCCGCGCCACTCATATCCCCAAGGTCGCCTGCCCTGTCCAGTTTGCAATCGGTTGCTCCGTTTGAGTTCTTTCGAAGGGTACCTTCACTCCTTTTCGATTCTAACTACTCTAAGCTACTACTAAACACCTAGAAATCATTCATTACATGATTATAACCTTAAATTCATAATTCAAATTCAAGGTAGAGTTAAGAGTTAAGTTTTGAGAATTCTTTCGAACATTCTAAGAAAGTCCATTTGAGGAGTCTTCTACAACTTCTAGTAACTTTTTTCAAGACTCGAGCAAGTGAGTATGAGGATGAGGAGAATGTGTTCATGAGCCTACTACTTACTATACACAACAATTCCCCAAAACTGCTCAACTTCTCATGTACTAGTATTTACTTGTACTATACTCAACTTCTCATGTACTAGTATTTACCAGTACATCTTATGTACTTACTAGTATTTATTTGAATTTAAAAGTGGTTACCTAAAACTTCTCAACTTCTCATGTACACTTTATATTTACATATTCATAAATAAATAAATAAATCCATTTAAAAAGCTTTTTCAAAAAAATAGGCATCTACATTCTACATGCTAATCAAACTCACACTAAATTGCGAAATTGCAATGGTAAGGCAACACAAAGAAGTCATCAATATTCTTGCTCAGAGTAAGTAGTGTTTTGGGCATGCATATATGTGTCGCTCTACTCGTGTGAAGAGATCGTTTCTGATAAGTATGATTTAGTTGTTGTCCCAATTGAGGACAATTCAATTATAATCAGAAATTTTGTTAATTTTTTGTTAGATTCTAGATATATTGTATGAATATTTGAGGCTATTTTGTATGCAATATATATTGAAGATATACAGAGGATGGAGATTTGCTTGAATCACAATGGACTAGACTGCAGAAAAATTTACCCAATAATTATAAAGCACAAAACTTCAAACTTATAACTAATTTTTCAGTTTTAAAGTTTATAATTTTCATCATTATCATAACACAATCACTTTCAAAATAAAATAAATTGTGTTCTTCAAAATTTTCGAGTATTTTTTGCATGATATAGTAGAATTCAGAATCAAGGATGAATTATTTTACAACGAAAAGTAAATGAACGATTATGATTTTACGGTAATATATCTAATACAAGTTTTCTTCTTCTTCGTTTTACTTCTTCATCTTTTAACTTTCTCTTTAAATGTCATATGAAGATGATAAAACACATCAATGGAGGAAAGATTCACAAATATATTGAAGTTGTGATAGTAAAAATAAAAATTAGGAATAAACTACTTACTTTCTCTCTCAAATATAATTCAATTTGTACTTTGGTATGTATTGTTTATTTGTTACGTCTTATTATCTATTTTTGTCTCATAAGTATTTAAATATCTACTTAATTTGTTTATCTCTATTTATATCTTATTTATAATGTATTTTGTGTATCAAAAAATAACATCAGAAAAAAAATACAAAATATGAGTGAAGATACTAAATCTTGAAGTTTGTTGCATTTTAAGTATGAAGTTTACAAAAAAAAGATGGAAAATAAATAAATAAATCAAAAATATTATAAAAAAATCAAAAAGTTCCTAATATAATACACTAGAAAAATCACGAAAATATACAATAGGATTTTGTTTCGGTTCTTTATACTTATTTTTAAAAAAATTAATAGGATTTACAATAGTATTAAGTATTTTATTTAACACCGTCTTTTTAAATATAGTTACTGCATTTAATTTAATTTTTTTCTTTTTTTAAGATCTAACTTATTATACATGTGTCTAACATTTATGTTATTTTGAACTCTTATTTTTATCATAATTAGAATTAGAATACTTATTTTTATTGATTGACATCTATTTCATTATTTTAAAAAGTATAAAAGTAAAGACAATAGAGGACGTGTTGTTGAGCCATCGAATACAATGAGGCCTCACCAATCTTCTTCTTCTTGATCTCCTATGAACCTAGCCACGACAATGAAATCCAATATCTCCAAAGCGTACACTTATAGAAAATGTAGAAGAATGGGGTTAGCACAAAAGTAATAAGTATGGAAGCCATGCACAAAACCATTAAAACATGCATAAAAGGGACATTTAATTTGAAATCATGCCATATGCCATTTTTGAACATCATCTTTGAAATAGTTGGAGAATGCAACAAATTAGATAACTCACATACATTTCATTATAACAAAGGAGATATCAATATAATACCAAGCATAGTCTCCAATCTCAACATGATACAAATCCCAATACTCACAATATATGTCCTCCGATCACAATAATAGAAAAACAAATACCACCAAGATCATTTCATCATGAAGAAATCATCACATAAACGACTTCTAAGAAACACTTGTGCAATGTATGGTAACTAACATGCATTTACAATATACAACACAAGCCAAGATCACATTTATACTCATTTTATAGTAAAGCCATTACGTTAGTAACCCCTAAAGAACACTTGTACAATGTGTGGTTAGCATCCCATAATACCAACCCTACTAAGTACTCCTTTCAGGCTACCTTAGTCATGAACTTCATCTTTAGACCTCATTATAATCAATAGTTACAACTAAGGAAATAGACATGTACATTACTTGGATTGTAAGGGAATTCATTCATAGCAACTATCCATTCAATATACATGCATGCATACAAATCTCATCATAATGCAAAGGAACCATCCTATGACATCCTACTAAGTCTACTTGTGCAATGTGGAACTGAGTCCCATACCCCCACTCCTACTAAGTAAACTCACCAAGAAGTCATAGTATAGTTCAAAGCAAAGGACCTGAGTCTTTACATTCGTAAAAGCTTTTGAATTTGATTCCCCGAGTAGTACATGGGAATACCTCAAAGTTTTTACACATGTTTCAGGTCATGCGGCAGTGCCACTTTAAAGGCACCCCCAACTTCTGAATAGAATTCAAACCTTAACCACATATTTTGAAAAGAAAGGCACTACAATTACAACTTTTGACTTAACTAAATGGCAGAAAATTTATAAAGGGTTTTGAGGCCATGGTATAAAGATAAAACTAACCCCTGTTTGAAGTTAAGATTGTAATAATTTGACAAGATGTAGCCTCACTAATTAATCAACTTATCAGCATCATTATGTCTACTACACAATTCAGTCTCCTTCTTTTAATCTATATTCTACGCTATGATTCAGTTATGATCATGGCTCTAAAGAATCTTTTGTGGTTAGTCGACCCACAAGCACAAATAGCGGATAACTCTGTCCTGTTAGACTTAGGTAGATGAGAAGAAATTACATAACATTTATTGTCTCTATGTTAGGCTTAGAAATATACATTGACCTTACAGTTAGAAATGACTTATATGCTTATTAGTTACTACTAATGATAACTAAGATACTTTTGAATTGAATTATCATTGTGAAGATCTATGATGAACTGGAGAGGCACATTCTTGGTGTTGAATGTGAGCTTGATAGAAGCTGCAAATGGGCATTTCTGCAGCAACCATAAGGTATATATCTCCCTTAAACCAGACTCAACATCAGTCATAAGTATGTGTTTTTTAAATGCTTAACATCTAGTTAATATATCGCCGGATTTATTCTGTGTTCCGAAGAAGTGTCCATTTGTAGATTTTATCAAGCTCACGTTCAACACCAAGAGTGCGCCTCTCCAGTTCATCATAGATCTTCAGAATGATAATTCAATTCAAAAGCATCTTAGTTTTCATTAGTAGTAGCTAATAAGCATATAAATCATTTCTTAGGACAAGGTCAATGTATATTTCTAAGCCTAATGCAGAGACAGTAAATGTTAAGTGATTTCTTGTCATCTGTCTAAGTCTAATACGACAGAGTTATCCTTATTTGTGCTTAAGGAGAAAAGAAATCATTTAATATTGCACTCTTTCATTAAAAGTGAATCCTAATGTTGTTACAATGTGAACATCATTTGATGCATCATAGAGTAATTGTTTTGGTGAGTTGTGAATAAATTACCTCATGGCTGTACCAAGAGAGGGTTTTAGGACAATCAAATTTTGAGTATGCAGTCATATAAACTCATGTGTTGAAACTATGAATTTTCAATAATTTGATGAGCACCTACCTTTTGCTTTCACTTTTTATTGTTTAAGAACAAAGATTAGGTGGGAGGGGTAGAGTTCTGGAAAGATATTGTTTGTTGGGTGTGGGCAGGTTCTTGATGAATATTATACTAAATCTTCAAAAGAAATTTGTGATGATAAGGTAAGAGGGTCCCTTTATATACAAGATAAATAGGGAAAATATTAGAGTTTGATCAAGAAATCAATATATTCATGCTAATCCAAAAACTGTAAATTGTTTAATAACTTCCCAAAAATAAGTCTTCATGTTTGAAAAGATATAAAAAAATTCTTGAGCTATAGAAATAATATCATTTATTAGAAAGGTAAAATATTTAATAAATTTCTTATGATATCTCCTCATATTTGGAAATAGATTAAAATTTATTTGGTCTTGAAATTTAAAAGATTTATTAGAAAGGTAAAAAAAATTAATAACTTTCCTAACATCACTTCGTATAATTGGAAAGAAATCAAAATTTGATTGAGCAACCCAATCAAAAGATTTTTGTAGCATGGTTTTTTGCATTGTATAAATGTAATTGTTGGAGTTTGAAATATTTATTGGGATTTTTACAAGAAGAATATGAACAATCTAGTACTTAACAATTACTCTTTTAATGCTACTTAACTCACTTATGGTATCTAGATTTTTAAAATAAACGTGTAGTTTAATGTAGATATGCTTGCAACAATAAGATATTAAGTAGTTATTTCAGATTTTTAAAGAAGAATACATTAAATTATATCTGGCTTGTAGTAGTAGCATTATGAGATTTAAACAAAAAGATGAAGGGAATTTGAATTTTATTTATTTTTTCAAGTAGGAATTTTTTTTTCTTGTGTACCCTAGGAAATAAAGTCTTGAATTTTTTTCGTAGAATTAAGAATTACATTATTTTACTAAACCCTATTTATAGACATTACACTACAAACATTTTCTACTTATATACACTTATGGTTCGGAGTGGGAAATTTTCATATTAGTGAGAAATTGTTGACAAAACAATAAGGAGGCTAGCTTTATAGAACAGCGAGACGCAAGCAATGAAGCTCTATAGTGTAATTGACACTAACCACTCTTTTTAAAATAGTTACTACGATGAAACCGTTATTTTGCTCAAAAAAGGGGAGTTACTATCTCCATTTCATTTATCGTTTGAGGAAATAAAAAAATTGATTCTAAGAAAACCACTCATTGGAGGCATTAAAATTGGCACATTATGTTATGCATCAACATATTTGGGACTTACCTATAGATATTTGCGAATAATTTGAATTGTCAATTAATCTAATTCTTCTATAACACCCACATGAAACATGTATCCTAAAAATAGGTTTTGGACTTGAATCTTTTAGTCCAATCACCTAAAACTTTTTCAACCATAATTATACTAATTACCCAGATTCCTCAAAAGGTGTCTTCATATGATGCATCTTCTAATGCCTCATTAGTTTTTCGGATCATCCTGTAGTTTTGTCATAAGAACAAAAGTCAATTCCCCATCTTACCACCACTGCAACAAATGGGAAAATAATAATAAGACCAAAAACATATATAGAAGCATTAATTATGTTGGCACCAATGGCTAGAAAGATAATTTAACTATGTTAGAGCCAAAATAGAAAACACTTTTTGGTAGAAGTCTGTCCTTCAACCTCTATAATTGATTAATCACACACATAACGACAAATATTAATGATATGTATTAAGAATGAATCACAAATTTTCCCTTTGATAAGAAAAGAGAAAAACACCTTTAATCAAATCTAAAAGAGCCTTAGAAAAAAAAAATCAAAAAAGGAAAACTAACAAACCCTCACACTTCCGTCCTTCTTCCTTCTTCATCCAAATTTCTTTAAAAAAAGTAAGAAATCAGAGTAAAAAGCCACAATTTTTATTTTCATACCCAATGAAAAATGTCATAGTATATTATTGAAGAATTGACAGTCAATGTTGTCACGCCCCTAGCCTACACCCTGGATGCGACTGACACGCGAGAACCATTGTTCGCCCCAAGCGAACCCTTAGCCTGACTTAACTCTTAGAGGAAGACTTACTCAACATTGAATAACTCAAATGAAAACTTTAACTCAGATAAATGCTCAGAATATTTAAGGAAAACATTCACTGGCCAAAGTGGAAACTAAAGTCTCAGACATCAATAACTGAAATGAACATGACTAATGAACTATAACTATATATATCTATGAAGCCTCTACTAACTGATATGGACTTCGGGACAAGACCTACGACATCCTAATAAACACCAGAATGAATAAAGTAAACAAGGGATCCTCCGGAAAGAAAGGAGGCTCACCAACAACTTTGAAGCTCAACTGGATCAACAAAGCGTTGGATGTTGATCCTGGTTAACTGTATCTGTATCATAAAAGATGCAGGACAAATGGCATCAGTACATGGAATTTATGAGCATGTAAGGGGAAATCTAAACAAGACAAAAGCCTAAATTAGAACTGAAAGAAACACTTACTTCGTCTCAACTCAACTCATCTCAATATAAGGAGCTAATAAAGATGTAATATAAAGAAAAGCTTTAAAACATGTAGATAGCAACTCAGTGTATTGAAAGACACAATAATAATTAGTTTTGTATATGAAAATATATGTAACTCTGTGGGAGATTCTCTAACCAACAACCATGACAATGAGATATGTGATGATAAGCTGATACAATGTCTCGCCCACGCTGCCAGAACTGTCCTATACTTTGGGGTATAAAACTCCTCAACTAAGTGGATCTACTAAGTTATGCTTAAAATAAATAAGGAATAATCTAAAAAGTATGACCCTCTCTATCAGTGGTGAGTCCTCATTCTTCGAGGACTGTAGACATGTTCTTTATATTTCAGTCTTTCATTTTAGTTTCAATTTTACTAGAGTTAGCTGGGGGCATGTCCAAGCATCTATAGTCAGTTAGATTCTTATTTCAGACATAAATAGATTCAACTTTAGTATTTGAGTTATAGTTCAGTATCTTAAACTCTTGCTTAGTATTTATTTATTCAGATTACTATTGCGTATTCCCCACTTTCAGTTAATTATGGTTTTAAGCATCCGCACAGTATATTTTATTCAGTAATCTTTTAGTATGCTTATGATATGCCAGCTCGGGGTTAGCTTGGGGTCAGTCGTGATCCTAGGTCCCATGTTTACGTCAAGGGGGTAGCATCGGGGCGTGACAAACTTGGTATCAAAGTTAAAGTTTTGTGGAGGAGTCAGTTAGTAGAGGGAGCTCCTTGGGAAGCAGAAGCAGCTATGAAGGCCACGTATACTCATCTCTTTCCTTCCAATTCTATTTCAGCTTCAGGTAATAGTTCCTCTCCATTTTCCCAGTTTACTCTTGCATAAATTCAGTCTTAGTATCATGTTATTTAAGTTAGTCATGCATTTTCAGCGTATTTGCATGTAATTGGAACTTAGTTCAGTCAAAAATCAGTCTTAGTGTCATGTTTGCTCTTATGGTGTTATGTTATCTAACATATTTAGTACATTTTGTACTAACGCATACTTTGCCTACATTCTAATCAAATGTAGGGTTTGGAGATTTGAGTTCCATTCTTGGAGATAGGTTTCTAAGGAGCAAAGGATTTTGAAGATTTTGGTGAGTCTTCATAGCTTCGAGGACAAAACTCACTAATACCTTTATGTATTTCATTTTCACGTTGAGACTATTGTATGGGCTGTGTCCCAACTATTTTAATTCGATTTGAGTTTACATGGTTTGAGACAAAGTGTAGTAAAGACTTTCGCTTGCATTTTATAAAGATTTCAATTGTATGGATAAAGTTTTTAAATTTTTCGTACTTTTCTATTATCTTATGTTCATGATATGCTAAGGGTTTGTATGAGACCCCTTTGTGGTCAAGTATGCCATGTTACATCTAGGGTGTACCCCTGGGTCGTGAGAGAATGCTAATGCCCGCAACGCTAATGCAGCTCCACCAGTCCCAGACCATGAGGTTTCAAATGAAGAGTTTTGGAATGCTATCTCGTTGTTGGCTCAGAGTGTGACTAACCAGAACAATCAGTAGGTTCCAGTTCCTGCAAGTACTAGTTGTGGATGAGTTGCTACCAGGGTTCGAGATTTTGTTCGGATGAATCCACTTGAGTTTCTAGGGTCGCAGATTGGTGAGGACCCACGCAACTCCATTGATGAGGTTAAGAAGATATTTGGAGTGATGCAAGTGACTGGAAATGATAGGGTAGAGCTGGCATCCTACCATCTTAAGGATGTGGCTCACATTTGGTTCACGCAGTGGAAGGAAAATAGGGGTGAGAATGCAGCTCCTTTGACTTGGGAGTCTTTTACCGGAGGTTTTCTTGACAGGTTCTTCCCAAGAGAGTTGAGGGAGGATAAGGCTCAAGAATTTATGAATTTGGGACAAGGTAACATTTAAGTCCAAGAGTACGTACTGAAGTTCACCCAACTCTCCAGGTATGCTCCTCTGATGGTTGCCCATTCAAGGGCACAAATGAACAAATTTATATTTAGGGCATCTAATTTGGTAAACGATAGAGTGCAAAAATGTTATGTTGTTAGAAGATATGAACATCTCTAGGCTCATGACTTATGCTCAGCAGGTTGAGGGAGATAAGCCTAAGGAACATGCGAAGGAGAACAGGAAGGCTAGGATAGCCAACTTTAATTACTCTCAGCAGAAATAGGGTGGTGGAAATCTCCCACAGTTACAACAAAGGTCTTCAGCTCCAGCACCTTCATCAGTTAGTGCTACATCCCCCAGATTTCGACAGTATCAGAAAGGTAGGGCATGAGGCTCTAAGTCTCAGGGGAGTGTTTCAGGTAACAAGATCTACCCAACTTGTCCAAAGTGTGGTAAGAACCACCCGGGCGAATTTCTTGCAGGAAAGGAAGGGTGTTTTGAGTGTGGTAAGTCTTGTCACAGGTTGAGAGATTGCCCTTCTTCTAATAGGGACAGGGGGAAGTAACACTAATAGGGCTCAGTCTATAGCCTCAGCAGCACCAACAGGTCGCCTAACTCAGCAGGGTACTTCAACTGGTACAAGTGGAGGTCAGTGCCAGAACAGGTTGTATTCTCTCCAGGCTCGCCAAGACCAGGAAGACTCTCCTGAAGTGGTCAGTGGTACATTATGGGTCTTTCATTTATATGTTTATGCTTCGTTATATCCAGGGGCTACTTTTTCCTTTGTAACTCCCTATATAGTAGTAAACTTCGGAGTCTGCCCAGAAACTCTTCCAGAGCCCTTTTCAGTCTCTACTCTAGTTGGTGACCCTATTAAAGCTAGACGGGTATACATAAATTGCCCTGTCACAGCCTGTCATAAGGTCACCTCAGCAGATCTTGTAGAGTCAGAAATGCTCGACTTTCATGTTATTCTAGGCATGGATTGGTTACTTTCCTGTTATGCCTCAGGAGATTGTAGAACTAGGATCGTTTGTTTTGAGTTTCCAAGCAAACCAGTCTTGGAATGGAAGAGTAGTAGCGCAATGCCTATGGGTCGATTTATTTCCTACCATAAGGCAAAAAAGATGATTTCCAAGGAGTATATCTATCATCTAGTTCGGATTAAGGATTCCAGCTCTGAAACCCCAACTCTTGAGTCAGTTCAAATAGTAAATGAGTTTCGAGAAGTGTTTCCAGAAGATCTTCCCCGGGTTCCTCCTGAAAGGGGGATCGACTTCGGAATTGATCTCCTTCCAGATACCCTGCCTATTTTTATTCCTCCTTACAGAATGGCTCCAGCAGAGAATAAGTAATTGAAAGACCTTCTAGATAAGGGCCTCATCAGACCCAATAGTTCCCCACGGGGTGCACCAGTGTTGTTCGTAAAAAAGAAAGACGGTTCTCTCAGGATTTGCATTGACTATCAGTAGCTTACCAAAGTCACAATCAGGAATAAATACCCTATTCCTAGGATTGATGACTTGTTCGACCAACTTCAGGGTGCTAGTCATTTTTGAATGATAGACCTCAGATCCGGTTATCATCATCTCACAGTCAGAGATAGTGACATCCCAAAAATAACCTTTAGAAATCGGTATGGTCATTCGGAATTGGTAGTTATTTCATTTTGGACTAACCAATGCTCCTGCAGCTTTTATGGATTTGATGAACATGGTGTTCAAGCAGTATTTGGACTTGTTCCTTATCGTCTTTATTGATGACGTCCTTATTTACTCTAGGAATGAGGATGAACATGCAACTCATTTGAGTGTTGTCCTGCAAACTCTCAAAGATATCCAGTTATTCGCTAAGTTTAGCAAATGAGTTTTGGTTACAATTAGTTACTTTTCTTGGGCATATAGTATTTCGCGAAGGGATCGGAGTAGATTCTCAAAAAATAGGGGCTTTAAAGCAATGGCCCATACCCACCTCTCCTACAGATATCAGAAGTTTCTTGGTTCTAGCCGGTTATTATAGAAGGTTTGTGGAAGGATTTACATTCATAGCTTCTCCATTGAGTAAGTTGACTCAGAAAAAGGTTAAGTTTCAATGGTTAGATGAGTGTGAGAAGAGCTTCACAAAACTGAAAACTAGGTTGACTACAACTCATGTTTTGACACAACCTGAGGGTTTCGATGGTTATGTTATCTACTATGATGCATACAGAGTCTGTCTAGGTTATGTGTTGATGTAGCAAGGAAACGTTATAGCTTATGCTTCTAGACAGCTTAAGGTGCATAAGAAGAACTATCTAACTAATGACCTCGAGCTTGCAGCCGTAGTATTTGCCTTAAATATTTGGAGACATTCCTTGTGTGGTGTTCACGTAGATGTGTTAACGGACCATAAGAGCCTTCAGTATGTATTCACCCGGAAAGAATTGAATCTTAGCCAGAGGAGATTGCTTGAATTCCTCAAGGACTATGATATGAATGTGCTTTACCATCCTGGTAAGGCCAATTTAGTAACTGATTCTCTTAGCAGACTATATATGGGTAGCGCATGTTGAGGAATAAAGGAAGGAATTAGCAAAAGATGTTCACCGGCTTAGGAGTTTGCCTTATGAACATATCAGATGATGGTGTGACCATTCAGAATGGCTCAGAATCTTCATTGGTAGTAGAGGTTAAGGAAAAAAACACAGTGATCCTATATTGCTTCAATTGAAGGGTGCAGTTCATCAACAGAAATTTGAGGGTTTCTCCCAAGGGGGAGATAGTGTGCTTCACTACCAGGGTCGTTTATGTGTTCCTAAGGTGGGTGAGTTGAGACAGCAGATCCTTACAGAAGCCCATAACTCTAGGTATTCTATTCATTCAGGTGACACCAAGATGTAGTGTGATCAGTGGGAAGTATTTTGGTGGAATGGCATGACGAGGGATATAGCGGATTTTGTTGCTAAGTGCCCCAATTGTCAATAGGTAAAGGTAGAACATCAGAAGCCAGTAGATATGACTCAAGAGATCAACATTCATACATAGAAGTGGAAAGTGATCAACATGGACTTCATTACATGTTTACCTCATACTCGCAGATAGCACGACACTATTTGGGTAATAGCAGACAAAGTTACTAAGTCCGCTCACTTTTTATCTTTTAAGACTACAGATTCGCCGGAGGACTACACCAAGCATTAAATTATTGATATAGTCAGGCTGCATGGGGTTCCTTTGTCTATCATCTTAGATAGAGCTCCTCAGCTTACCTTTCATTTCTAAAAATCATTTCAAAGGGTTTTGGTACCCAGGTTAACCTCAGCATAGCATTTCATCCATAGACGGATGGTCAGGCAGAATGTACCATTCAGACCGTAAAGGACATGTTGAGATCTTGCGTGATTGAATTCAAGGGAAGTTGGGACGATCACCTTCCTCTTATAGAGTTCTCCTACTACAATAGCTACCACTCCTGCATTCAGATGGCCCCTAATGAGGCATTGTATGGGCGTAGGTGTAGATCTACAATTGGTTGGTTTGAAGTAGGTGAAGCAGCCTTGATAGGGCCAGATTCGGTTCATAATGCAATGGAAAAAGTTCAGATCATTAGGAATAGACTTAGGACAGCCCAGAGTCATCAGAAGTCCTATGCAGATATAAGGAGAAGGGACTTGGAGATCCAAATCGATGATTGGGTTTTCCTGAAAGTGTCAATAATAAAGGGAGTGATGAGATTTGGCGAAAAAAGGGAAGCTCAGTCCTAGATATGTAGGCCTTTACAGGATCTTGAAAAGGGTTTGTAAAGTGGTGTATGAGTTAGATTTGCCAGCAGAACTAGCAGCTGTGCATCCTGCCTTTCACATTTCCTTGTTGAAGAAGTGTGTGGGTGATCCAGCATCCATAGTACCTTTAGAGAGTGTGATTGTGAAGGAGGTACTCACTTATGAGGAGGTGCCAGTTGAAATTCTTGATCGTCAGGTTTGGAGGCTGAGAAATAAAGAAGTTGCTTCAATTAAAGTTTTGTGGAGGAGTCAGTCAGTAGAGGGAGCTACTTAGGAAGCAGAAGCAGCCATGAAGGCCAAGTATACTCATCTCTTTCCGTTCGATTCCATTTCAGCTTCAGGTAATAGTTCCTCTCTAGTTTCCCAGTTTACTCTTGTGTAAATTCAGTCTTAGTATCATGTTATTTAAGTTAGTCTTGCATTTTTTGAATATTTGCATATTATTGGAACTCAGTTCAGTGAGAAATCAGGTAATAGTTGCAGCTCTTTCTCTCCATACTCAGCTAGCTTAGGCTTCATTCGAGGGCGAATGTTCCCAAGGGGGAGATAATGTGACACCTCAGAAATCAAACTTAGAACTTTCAGTAGAAAACTAGCAGAAGCAGGTGAACCACGATAGGGTTCAAGAATCGTGAAAGGAACCACGGTCCGTCGACCTATCCGTGGTTCACACCCAACAAAAAAAAGGTGGACCATGAGAGCCTTCATGGGTTGTGGACCACCCCACGAGCTGTGGGAAAGCTCGTGTAAGCCAGATAGAACCTCCCCATCTCAGGCATCAGATCACGAAGCCCTCCACAAGTTGTGGTCTTGATGACGGTCTGTGGGAGGGTCCGTGTACCTGAGCCAGTAGACCACCAGCCCAAGTGAAGAACCACGTCAACCTTCACGGTCCATGGACCTTCACACGGGCCTTGGTAGGGCTCGTGGTCGAACCACCCAGAACCAGTAGCTATTGGCCAAGGATCACAACCCACTTGATGGTCCGTGGTCCCTGTGATGGTCCGCCATAGAGCCCGTGGTCGGCCCTCGTCAGATTTTAAGTGGGGTCATTTTGTTCTTTTCCCCTATGCGTTGGACACCTAAACTACATTGTTCAACCCATAAACTACGTAGTTTTGGTCAGTTTAAGCTTAGTAAGTTAGTTAGAACCTACCATAATCGATCATTCACCAAAATCATGTGAAACTTAGAGCAAAAGAAGAGAAAACAGTCGACCAAGCCCTCTCCAAGAACGCAACAAGTTTTTGTCAGTTCCAGCCCTAAAATCATATTTCTCCCTGAAATTTGTCACCAGGTATGTGGGATTTCACTGGTGGATTCCTTTCATCCACTAGGTCCGTAGATTTCAGACAGAATCTTGATTCCCTAAATATTACTAAGACCTAAGGTTTCTAGAACTTCAGACAATTGTTCTGATTTAGCTGTTAGGGTATTCCTATTCATATTATTATGTTTTCGTAACAATGTAGCTTAGTTCTTGCATGACTTTCAGAACCCTAGTTGTGTAGATTAGTTTAGTTCATGAATTACACTAGCTAGGACAGATAAACAGATATACATGCCTCAGTTTTTAATGTTTCATTATTAGTATTTAATGTTGCATTTTCAGTTAGCATGTTAGAATATCGAGCTATTCAGTATATTTCAGTTATGTTGTATTGTACACATTTCTCGTTGGGAGTAGACTTAACACCGAGTTGGACTAGGGCCGGTCACCCTAATAATCCCAGAACTATGTGCACCCATAGGTTTATAAGTCCCCTCTATGGGCATCATATTTAGTGATCAAGTCAATCATGCCTTTATACCCTTGACAAGGTATATTGGGTCATCTCGATGGGGCGTATACATCAGACCCCACATTTAGATCATGTGGTTTTATGTCGGTAAATAGTAGATCCCACAGTGAGATTCTAGTACATTGACCAGGTTCCCAATTATAATTCAGAATTTAGTTTCAGTGTGTTATGTACTTGGTCATTGCATTCAGTTAGTTCATATTCAATATATGTCAGTATCTTTATCATATTCAGATTATATCATTGCTAAGTATTCTTTGTTCAGCTTTATCATATCATGCATGCTCCGTACCTTTCAAGTATTGACACATACTCTGCGCTACATCTTTTCGTGATGTAGGTTCATGTGTCCTCAGCATCCAAATCACGTGTAGATTGGTTCCTTATCCGTATTCAGCAGTATCAGTGGTGAGTCCTCATTGTTCGAGGACGATATACATGTTCTTTATATTTGAGTCTTTCATTTTAGTTTCAGTTTTACTAGAGTTAGCTGGGGGCATGTCCCAGCATCTCTAGTCAGTTAGAGGCTTATTTCAGACATAAATAGATTCAACTTTAGTATTTGAGTTATAGTTCAGTATCTTCAACTCTTGCTTAGTATTTATTTATTCAGATTACTATTGGGTATTCCCCACTTTCAGTTAATTATGATTTTAAGCTTCCGCATAGTATATTTTATTTAGTAATCTTTTTGTATGCTTATGATATGCCAGCTCAGGGTTAGCTTAGGGTCACTCATGATCCTAGGTCTCGTGTTTACGTCAAGGGGGTAGCCTCAAGGTGAGACATAAATGGGGTCGTTTGGGTTGACTAAATTTAATGATTACATAATTAGAAACTAACTAAATAAATAATTAAATAAAACTTCATCCAAAAAATAATCTCTCGATCGATCATTTTTCAAAGTCAAAGTTGTAGCCGTAGCCAAAGCCAAGCCAAGCGATAATGACACCGGCGTGAGAGTGTAAAAGCCCAAAAATATCTAAGTTAAGCCCCAAACCATTCTTGAATTTTGTATAAGGTCGTACCGAGTGATTCTTAATTGTTCTTAGATGCTAAAGTAAATTCTTTAGTGTGGGAATGATTTTGGATATCAATTAAGGTCACTAGAACCCCTAGCACAAAGTTGAGTTGAAAGTTTCCTTACCGGTTAAGTTTTGCCGTAAGATTCTATATAGGTCAACTTCATACGATCATATCTCTCATCACATAATGAATTATGTGGCCCATGACCTATCACATTAAAGGTCTTTTAGTCCTCTTTCCAACGCCACCAAGTTTGCCTCATTTCAAGTTTGGAGTAAAAGGCTAATCCCATTTTAGAGAAGCCTTTTATGGCAAGTGAAGTTTCACGGCCGGCTATACGGCCCGTGAAGTGCTTCACAGACTGTGAAGCCTTAAACGGTCCATGAAACCTCCCTTTTAAGGCACCTCGATAGTTTTTTAAGTTGAGTCATTTTGGTCTTTCCATATGTCTTTAGTACATAAACTACAACATTTTAACCCCTATTATAAGCCTAAACCATGACGTATTACACCTAATTAAGGGCTTAGAAAATGTTAATCAGCTCCTTTACATTCATTAACACTTCAAGTCATTAGAGCAAGGTTCCAAGAGGAGAAAAGCTAGTGTTTCAAGCATTCTTCGAGTTTCATCATTTTTTCCAAGAACTTCATTATTTGAGGTATGTAAAGCTATCATAGTGGTGGACTAATTCATACTCATGCTCTACATCTACTTTCAAATCAGTACACAAGTAATCTAGAATTCTATCCTTATATTCGAGTATTCTTGAGATGAGTTAATTTTGAGTTCGTGAATCATTTTTAAAATTCTATTCCTAATTATTGAATTGCTACATGTTATGCTTTTGAGATTCTTGAGTTGATTCATTAATGTCTATATTTCAGCATGAACCCTATGAATTGAGTATTCTTGAGATGAGTAGTATCGTCGAGTTCTGAGTTCTAGAGTTTAGAGAATTGAGTTTTATATATTGTTATTGGGATTCTTAAGTTGATTCTTTCATGTTTATATTTTAGCATGAACCCTATTTTGATTTATAAAACTTGAAAATATTTTAAAGCCAACATTTCTGTTTTAAACTGAGTTTTTTGAGGAAGAGAAAAGGAGTCTGAGAAAGAGTATAATGGAACTAAGTATTTCCCAAATGTTTCATTTTTTCATGAAGAAAGAGATTATTATTTATTTTGTGAAAAGAGAAACTTTGATTTCTAAACAAGTTTATGAGTTCAGAGATATTTTAGAGTAGTCACCTATTTTAAGAGAATAGTTTGAGCAATTATCTCAAAATAGAGAAAGAGTATGTTTTATACATTTGAGCATGAGTATATGTATATTATTGGGAGTAGTATTGAGAACCGATATGGGGATGAGTTTAGACAACTCAAAATCATCATAAACCATGTATAACAACAAGGGTAAAGGATCATACTTTTTGAATGTATCCTTAGTACCCTTAGGCACAACTTTGTGGATCCACTTAGTTGAGGTGTCTTATATATTCACAAGGTATAAGAAAGTTCTGGCAGCATGGGTGAGACGATATATCATCACGTAGCTCTATTGATAGTTGTCTTCTAGAGAACTCCTAATAGAGCTAAAGTGTATTTCATATAACATATATTATGTTAAGTTCAGAGATGAGTAAGTGTCTTTGTAACGTTTTAAATGATTTAACTCCTTTATTTCTTTACATTCAGCTTGAGTACATTATTATCTATTGTAGTCCTTTCATTTAGCTATTTAGCCTCGGCTATATTACATATTTGTAAATTCAATGAACTGATGTCTTTGTCCTGTATTTTTTATGATGCATTATTATGACGCAGATATTTGTGTTCAGGGTCATCAACAGGCGCTTTTTCAGATCACTTTACACTGGAGATAGCTTGGGTGAGCCTCCTTGAATTCTGGAGGACTTCACATTAATTTCTTAGTCAATTGTCTTGAGAGATATCATGGGTCCTATCCCGACATCCATCTTGACTAATAGAGGCTTCATATATAGATAGAGTTGAAGAGTCTCTCAGTATTTACTCTTCCTTGAGGGGTATTTGCAAACTATTATACGTATGTCGTTGAGCATTTTAAAAACATTTGGAGTTGAGTATTTATTTTGAGTTTAAATGTTCTAAAATTTGTTTTTAAGTTTATCATCGCTTGAGTATGTCTTCCGCTAAGTAGTCAGCAAGACCAAGGGTTCTCTTGGGGAGCACCAATGATTTTCGAGTACGGCCACATCCAGGGTGTAGGCTCGGGACCTGACAAACTTGGTATCAGAGTCAGGTTTCAAGTGTCCTAGGATTTCTATGAAGTCGTGTCAGTAGGATCTATTTATGGTTGTAAGGCCCCACTTCTATAAATGATGGACTACATACATTTAAGAAAATTTTCCCTTCTTTCATACTCCAAATTGTGCAATAAAACTGTGTCATAAGGAACTTATTCGAACTCATGTGTTTTTCAGATCTATTCAACTACCCTTCATACTTAAGGTAGTTGAAAATTAAAGCCCAGATCCTTATCGATGAGTTACTCTAAGAAAAATAGTCCAGAAAGTCATAGGACTGCAGAGGGGCTTGAGAGAAGCTCGTGAGTGACCTTAAGTGTCTAGATTTGAAAGAATGCACCCTTATTCATATAAATCGTGCTTTTGAGCTAAAAGCGAGATGTACTCTTAGATTCTCTTCTTCAAAAATCTTGTTTCAAATGATACCCTTTAAGAGGGGGAGTACATTTTTCAATGCTTGGGTAGTATTTCCACCCGGAAGCTAGTGTGATTTGAGATATTATAAGGGATAGTAATCTAAACAAATGCATGCAGAAGTATAGTAATCTAAGAAACGTAGATAGTGATGAGGTATATAATGTTATTGCAGTCATGCACCCAGTAAGTTATTAATGATGAGTTTTCCTTATGGGTAGACTAAGAAGTGATGAATTTGTGTAGATTTCATGATAGAAGGTAGAGTGATAGTTACTAGTAAGGATGAGTTAGAGTAGAGCGTAACCAGAAGGGAGTTTATGTCGATTTGCCTTTTTTTTAGTGAAAACCAAGTATATATGTTGAATAAAATAGCAGAGTTGTCATAAGGTGATAGACCTAAGCTAGACTTATGATTTTTGAAGGGAGAGACCTTTGGTATTCAGAGGGTTATAGAATTAATTAGGCAATGATGTATAGTGAAAAGGGTAAAAAGTACATGGGTTGGAAAAAAAGAGGCACTAATATGTAAATAGGTAGACTGAGGATTGACTACTTGTCATGAGATCTTAGTGGGTGAGTGTTTCTAAATCTTATCTAGTACTTGTAAGTTAGTATAGTAAGAGAGAAATTATATTGATATCTGTGATTAGTAATAGACACTAAGTTTGAATTTGAAGATGAGTGTCGTGATCAAAAGGATGGCAATATGAGGGTCATGATGTTAGTTTGAGATCTGATCTAGTAGGTTTGACATAAATTAGGTTAGAAATTAAGGTGTTACTTTTTTATAAGCGTGAATGATAGGCATAATGACTTTTAGATGAGAGCAAGGGAGTGTGGCTAAGTAATTAGATTAGCCAGAGCATTAAGAGGTGTACCAAAGATCGTATGTAATTAGACGAGCTTCTAATTTAAGTTTATGAATTTTTTTAAGTGTGCCTAGATAGTATAGTTGAGATGTCAATGTGGGATAGGCTGATGTAAGCATTATTTATTACCGTTAAGAGTTTTGTTGAGGGGATCATATATAGTCAACGCGAGTAAGGATTATAGAAAGACTTCTATAGGATCGGGAAGAGGTTAAGAGAAGCATCTGAGTAAGAGATCTTAGAAGGAATCTTAGTACCTGCATATGGAGAATTCAGTAGCCATGGGATAATCATTTCTTGAGTATTATAGTAAATTGATTATAGCCTTGTTTAGGAAAGATGGAATAGATCCATAGCTTTAAAGTATCATTTTCAGACCTAAGGGGGAGATGATAAGATGAGAAACCAAGTCAAGTGTAGAGAATCAAATATTGATGTGTTCAGAAAGAGTTAAAGTGATATATATATATATATATATATATATATATATATATATATATGGGAACACAGAAAAAATAAGTATAACATGATAAAGTGGTTACTTTTTTATTTGAATTTAAAAGTGGTTACCTAAAACTGATCAACTACTCATGTACACTTTATCTTTACATATTCATAAATAAATAAATAAATCCAATTAAAAAGCTTTTTTTAAAAAAATAGGCATCTAAATTCTACATACTAATCAAACTCACACTAAATTACAAAATTGCAATGGTAAGGCAACAAAAAGAAGTCAGCAATATTCTTGAGCAGAGTAAGTAGTGTTTTGGCATGCATATATGTGTCGCTCTACTCATGTGAATAGATCGTTTTTATAGTAAGTATGATTTCGTTGCTGTCTCAATTGAGGACAATTCAGTTATAATAAAAAAAAAATGTTAATTTTTTGTTAGATTTTAGATATATTATATGAATATTTGAGGTCATTTTGTGTGCAATATATATTGAAGATATACAGAGAATGGAGACTTGCTTGAATCACTTATAACTAATTTTTCAGTTTTAAAGTTTATCATTTTCATCAATATCATTGTCACGACCCGATTTCTCAAATCATGATGGCACCTACTATAACCCACCAGCAGGTAAGCCAACCCGTAACCCGGAACAACTAGTAATGGGTCTGAGGGTAGAAACTAAACAAGAGTAGGCAAATAACAATATAAACAGGCGGAAGCAAACCAAAACATAAATACA
>JAJOOO010003550.1:0-31769 GCA_029582685.1 Solanum piurae
AGCTTCATAGACATCCTAGGACACTTAAACTCTGTGCTCAGATACCAAGTTTGTCACTACCCGAGCCTACACCCTAGACGTGGCCACCACTCCAGAACCATTGCTAGTTCGCAAATGAACCCTCATCTTGGCTGACTACAAGCGGAATACTAACTCAAGCATACAAAGCTTAAAAACTGAAATGATTAACAAAATATAGTATATTAAACCTACCAGAAATAGGCAACTTAAGTCTTTAAAACATTTAACAAAATAAAAGAACAGCATTTAGAAACTCTATTTTCTATCTAGGAAGCGTCTAACTGAAAAGAAATGAAGTCAAGAGAAGACCCACGACATCCTACAACTGATATAACTGAAATTACAAGTGGAACCCTCCGTAAGCAAGGAGGCTCACCATAGCTAACTCAAATTGCATGTGGTATCAATGAAGCGCTTGTTGATGATCCTAAATACCTCAATCTGCATCATGAATCGATGCAGGCCAAATGGATCAATACATGGAATGTATGAGCATGTAAGGGGAAATTTAAAGCATAAACCTAAGCTTGAACTAGTAGAAAAGAAACATACTTACCTCTCTCTTCTCAGACTTACTCAACTCAAGGAATACTCAAGGATACTCAAAACTACTAAAACTTACTCAACAGAAGTACTCAATGATAAGATACTCAACTTAGTAAAATAGGGCTCAACTGAACAATAAGGTACTTGACTCAATGAAACACATTTTAACTCAAGATACTCAAGAATAAAGGAACAATAAAAGATGAAATATATGGAAAGCTTTTAAAATAGTAGATAGAACCTCAATTTGTATATCATAAAACAAAATATAACAATGTGGGAGATTCTCTAACCGACAACCATCACTATGAGCAACGTGATGATACAGCGTCTCGCCCACGCTGCCAGAACTATCCTATACTTTACCAGGGTATAGAACCTCTAAACTAATTGGGTTCACTAGTATATGATAAAAAGCACTAAGGAATCAATTTGTAGATAGAACCTCAATGTATTATATATCATAAAACAAAATATAACAATGTGGGAGATTCTCTAACCGACAACCATCACTATGAGCTATGTGATGATACATCATCTCGCCTACGCTGCCAGAACTGTCATATACTTTACCAGGGTATAGAACCCTTAAACTGATTGGGTTCACTAGTATATGCTAAAAAACACTAAGAAATCATCAAAAAAGTATGACCCATTCTACCCACGTTGGCTACAGTGTTTGTGGGGGCAGTGAGTTTTCTGAACTCTCCCCTATATCGGTGCTCAATACTACTCTCAAAATATAACTAGCTCATATGTTTAAAAACATAACTCTTTCTGTGGTTTGAGATTATTACTAAAAATCTTTCTCTAAAAAGAGATGGTACACAACTGCTCAAAACTCTTTTGGAAATATCAGTTTCCTCCTCTTTTATATGTGAAAACATTTACTCTTGGGAAGACTTAGTTCCCATATATCATTTTAAAGAAAATGAACTCAGCTCTACTCTTCCTGAACTCATTGCTCAAGTCTTTAAAACAAGTTTTAAAACAATTTGTCAAAAGACTTCTTAAAATAGGTTCATGCCAAATTATGGACATGAACGACTCAATTGAAGGTTTTCAATAACCATGCATAGAACTCAATACTTGGATCTCAACAACTCCCAAACTCAAGGATTCAATGATACTACTCATCTAAAGAATGCTCGACTCGGAGTGCTCATGCAGAATTATGGGCATGAATTACTCAACTCAAGGACTCAATCATACCTCTCATCTCAAGACTACTCGACTCATACGTTTTATGCAGAATTATAGGCATGAACTACCTAACTCAAGGACCTTCATGGGTAACATGTAGTAGCCTAATGATTAGGAACATAATACCAAAATGATTAGGAACACAATACACAAGACATAGAACTTGAAGTTACCACTCCTCTCAAAGATACTCGAGTTCATGCGGAATATATGTGCATGAACGACTAGAATCAAGGGTTTTAATAACAATATAGAACTCAAGTATACAACTCTTCTCATACTCATACTTCCTTCCTCAAAACTTATCTCAAATCGACAATTCATATCAAAGAATTCACAATTGAACTCAAAAGCTTTCTTGTACTCTACTCTTAACTCTCTCTTGAATGTGAATTTTGAATTCAAGAGTTATGGTTCATGATATGAAGGATCTCGTGATGATAAAGTATGATGATAAATTAGACTCATGAATATGTTCTCATCATTCTCATACTCACTTGCTTGAGTCTTGAAACAAGTTATTAGAAATTGTAGAAGACTCCTCAAAAAGACTCTAAGGGACTTTCTCAATATGCTCGGAAGAACTCTCAAAACATAACTCTTATCTCTACCTTGAATTTTTATTATAAAATCAAGGTTATGAATTGTGATAGGAAAAATATCGTGGTGATTAAAAGTGTTTTAGATAGTTAATCATGAGAAAACAGGTGCAAAATAGTGTCTGGGGAGCAAGTCCGCGACGCGAAAATGAATTAAAATGTCTGGTCGAATTAAATTTTGAGACAGTGGGGTCCGCGATCTCTCTGTGACACGGAGAGGAAAAAGTTCACTCTGAAGGAAAAGGTCCGCAAACACTATTTTTATCCGACTTTTTCCTTCTTCATTTTCTAATACCAATTCGCCTAAATTCAATTTTTTTTCTCAATTTCTCTTTAGATTCAGATACCCAATACATGTACATAAGAATCTAATCAATCACTACTCTAAAATAGAAACGATTTCCTCAAGAACTCCTCAATCTCATCTTAACTCAAGAACGAAAGCCAATTTCAAGAACATCAAACCTTCAACTTTCTAGAACGAATTTAATGTTGAAATTAACATGATTTGCATGTTGGTGAATGAACCCAACCCTATGGAAACATACATACCTCATAGGGATCAAACCCATGGTGAAAATCCGCAACAAAACTCAAGAACCTCGACGAAAGCCTTAATACTTTCCTCTTTTCTCTTCTTTTCTCTTCTTGAACTCTCAAATAAAACCCTAGGCGTATAATAGGATTAAAAAACTGAACCTAATCAAATTAGACTCCTAAAACCTTACTAAAATGAATTAAATTAGTTTGGGTAAGGAAAAGACCAAATTACCCCTTACAATTTTCGGATAACTTTCCTTAATTGGACAACCTGACTTAAAAAGGGCATATCTCACTCATTTGAACTCGAAACTTAGAAAACTCGGTGGCGTTGGAAAGATAACTCAAAAACCATTCATTACCTATCTTGTAGCGCACCTAAATAATCTTGTACTGAGAGTTCTTATCGTTTGAAGTTGACCCAAAACTCATAACTTAAGCATAACTTGCAAAAATTTAGATTTTGCTATTTCTAATTTAGTTCTTTTTGGAACTCAAGGTCCTACATGTAGTGACCTGACCTTAATACTTATGAAATTGTAAATTCCTTGGTAAAATCCTACTCACAACGAAGGATGGTTCGAGTCTTAGTTCAAAAATATTCTGGCGTGTTACAATATCTCCCCCTTGAGATCATTCATCCTTGAATGACGGCTGGACTGGGTATAAAATGGGGTTACTCTTATCATCTCTGCCATACCAACTAGAATTTTCCCGCATTACTATTCTAACAAACTAAGGGCTCTTATTTAGTTATTTCTTATAGCAAAATCTCATTCTCTTATTCCTCCTCATTTATAACCTTAGAAAGAATTATCATACCATCATTATCACGATAGGATCATTAACCTTATCTATCTAACATCACTCCATTACTAAAAGGACCTATGAAAAGATATATCTCATAATCTTTGGAACCTATTACTATCTTATTCTTAAAAACTTGACTTGCTTTCTCATCTTTTCATCTCCCCCTTAGGTCTAAAGCTGACACTTGAAAGCTCTGGACCTATCCCATTATCTCTACACTGGTCTACATCCTCTTTTACTCTAACATTCAGGAGAAGTTTTATCTCATGACTAACGAACTCTCCACAAGCAGGTACTAAGACCTCTTTCTAAGGTATTTATCTTAACCGCTTCTAATTACATACCCTCTCAGTACACCTCTTAATGCTCTTTTTACTCTTGTGACTTATCCACACTTCACTGCCCTTATCTAAAGGTTAGGGTCTCTCACTTGTACCACTCATATCTATTGAAGCTAATCACCTCAATTCCTCACCTACTCTATGTCAAGTCTTCTAGATCAAATCTCAAGACTAAAATCATCATCCTCATGTTCCCATTGTTTTTATCCTGACACTCCTCTTAAATTCAAGATTAATGTTCATTACTAAACTTGAATATCAATACGATTGCTCGCCTACTATACTATAATTCATTACTCAATCAGTTCTATAACCTTATAAACATCATGACCCTTTCAAACATATCATAAGCTTAGCTTAGACCTATCACTTCATGAATACTCTATGCTTCTATGCAACACATATATTTAGCCTCCTCTAACATGATGGCACATCAGCATCAACCTATTCTGGTTAAAAATATATACACTCCATCTCATCTTGACTAGCAACTCTTACTCTACCTCCTATTATGAAATCTTCGCAACTCATCACTTCTTAATCTATCCATAAGGGAAAACTCCTTATCAATAACTTACTAAGTGCATGACTATAATAACATAGCTTGCCTCATCACTATCTACATTTCTTTGCTTACTGAACCTCTACATACGTTCCTCTAACTATGGGACTTTTCACTACTACTACTCATGATCTCGTAACTCATGCTACCTTTTTTGGGTGAAAATATTACCCAACCTCTAAACATATCATCCTCTTAAAAGTCTTAGCTGAATAAGGTTTACGGAAGAGTGTATAACTCACATTTAGCTCAAGCGCATGATTCATATGAACATGAGTTCATTCCTCTGAAACTCAACACTTAACTCACTGATGGGCTACTCTCAAGCCCCTCTGGAGTCTCATGACTTCCTCAAGAATCTTGCTAAGAACAACTCATCGATAAAGGACTAACTTTACTTTTCGACCACCTATAGTATGATGGGTAGCCGAATGAATCCGAGAAATGCTCCAGTATGAACTAATCTATATGACATAGCTCTATTGCATGATTATGAGTATGAAAGAAGGGAAAATTTGTCTTTAATGTATGTAGTCCTTCATTTATAGAGGTGGGGCCCTCACAACCATAAACAAGACCCTACCAACATGACTTCATACACACCCTAGGACAGTTGAACTCTTTGCTCAGATACCAAGTTTTTCACAGCCCAAGCCTACACCCTGGACGTGGCCAGATCTCGAGAACTATTGTTGGTCCCAAGTGAACCCTCATCCTGGTTGACTACAAGCGAAAGACTAACTCAAGCATACAAAGCTTAAAAGCTTATATGATTAACAAAATATAGTATATTCAACTCGCAGGAAATAGGCAACTTAAGTCTTTAAAACATTTAACAAAATAAAAGAAAAAACTTCTGAAACTCTATTGTCTATCTATGAAGAGTCTAACCGACCAACATGGAAGTCGGGACAAGGCCCACAAAATCCTACTATTGATATAACTGAAAGTACAAGTGGAACCCTCCAGAAGCAAAGAGGCTCACCATAGTTATCTCGAACTGCATGTGGTATCAACGAAGTACTTGTTAATGATCCTGAATACTTGTATCTGTATTATGAAATGAGGCAGGCCAAACGGCGCAAAACATGGAATGTATGAGCACGTCAGTGAAAATCTCAAGCATCAACATAAGCTTGAGTTAGTAGCAAAGAAACATACTTACCTGTTCTCTGACTTACTCAACTCAAGGAATACTCAAAACTACTCAAACTTACTACACTCAGAAGTACTCAATGAAAAGATACTCAACTCAGTTAAATGGGGATCAACTCAATAATAAGGTACTCGGCTCAATGCAACACACTTCAACTCAAGATACTCAAGAATAGAGCAACAATAAAATATGTAATATATGGAAAGCTTTTAAAACAGTAGATAGCAACTCAATGTATTGAAGAATATAATAAAAACTCAATTTTTATATAATAAAACATAATACAACTATGTGGGAGATTATCTAACCGACAACCATCACTACGAGTAATGTGATGATACAACGTCTCGCCCACGCTGCCAGAACTGTCCTATACTTTGCCGGGGTGTAGAACCTCTTAACTAAGTGGATCCACTAGTCTATGCTAAAAAGGACTAAGGAATCATCTAAAAGGTATGACCCTTTGTACCCACGTTGGCTACATGGTTTATGGGGGCTATGAGTTGTCTCAACACTCCCCCAAATTGGTGCTCAATACTACTACCAAAATATAACTAGCTCAAATGGTTAAAGCCATAACTCTTTTAGTGGTTTAAGATTATTACTCAAAATCCTTCTCTAAAAAGAGATGGTACTCGACTGCTCAAAACTCTTTTGGAAATCTGAGTTTCCTCCTCTTTTAAATGTGAAAACATTTACTCTTGGGAACACTTAGTTCCCATTTATCATTTTAAAGATAATGAACTCAGCTCTACTTTTCCTCAACTCAGTGCTCAAGTCTTTAAAACAAGTTTTAAAACAATTTGTAAAAATACTTCTTAAAATAGGGTTCATACCGAATTATGGACATGAACGACTCAATTCAAGGTTTACAATAACCATGCATAGAACTCAATACTTCGAACTCAACAACTCCCAAAATCAAGGATTCAATGATACTACTCATCTCAAGAATGCTCGACTCAGAGGGTTCATGAAGAATTATGGGCATGAACTACTCAGCTCAAGGACTCAATGATACCACTCATCTCAAGACTGCTCGACTCATAGGGTTCATGCAGAGTTATGGGCATGAACTACTCAACTCAAGGACCTTCATGATTAACATGTAGTAGCCCCATGATAAGGAATATAATCCTAAAATTATTAGAAATTCAAGACTTAGAACTTGAAGTTACTACTCCTCTCAAAGATACTCAACTGATGGAGTTCATGCAGAATTTATGGGCTTGAACGACTCGAATCAAGGGTCTAATTAACAATATAGAACTGAGGTATATGAAACTTCTCATTCTCATAGTTACTTACTAAAAACTTAGCTCAAATCGACAGTTGATCCCAAAGAATTCAAAATTGAACTAAAAAGCTTTCTTGAACTCTACTTTTAACTCTCTCTTGATTGTGAATTATGAATTCAAGAGTGATGGCCATGATATGAAGGATCTTGTGATAATAAAGTAGACTCGTGAATACATTCTCCTCATTCTCATACTTACTTGCTCGAGTCTTGAAACAAGTTATTACAAATTGTAGAAGACTCCTCTAAAAGACACTGAGGGACTTTCTCAAAATATTCGGAAGAACTCTGAAAACTTACTTAGATCTACCTTGAATTTGAATTATTAAATCAAGGTTATTATTTGTGATAGGAAAAATATCGTTGTGATTAAAAGTGTTTTAGATAGTTAATCATGAGAAAACAATTGAAAAACATTGTCTTAGGATAAAGTCTGCGATGCGGAGATGAATTATAATGTCTGGTCGAAATAATTTTTGAGATAGTGGGGTCTGCGATCTCTCCGTGACGTGGAGAGGAAAAAGTTCACTCTGAAGGAACAGGTCTGCGTTGCGGACTTGGTACACTATTTTTGTCTAACTTTTTCCTTCTTAGTTTTCTAGCCTTAATTCGCCTAACTTCGATTCTTTTTCTTAATTTCCCTTTAGATTCAGATACCCAATACATGTACACAAGAATATAATCAAACACAACTCTAAAATTGACACGATTTCCTCAAAAACTCCTCAATCTCATCTTAACTCAAGAACGAAAGCCAATTTCAAGAACACAATTCAAGAACATCAAACCTATAACTTTCTAGAACGAATTTAACACTAAAATTAACATGATTGGGATGTAGTTAAATGAACCCAATACTATAGAATATACATACCTCTTAGGGATCAAACCCAGGGCAAAAATCCGCAACAAAACTCAAGAACCTCAACGAACTCCTTGATCCTTTCCTCTTTTCTCCTCTTTTCTCTTCTTGAACTCTCAACTAAAACCCTAGGAATATATTAGGATCATAAACTGAACCGAATCAGATTAGACCCCTAAAACCTTACTAAAAACAATTAAATCTGATTGGGTAAGGAAAATACAAAAAATACGACTCACTATTTTTGGGTAACTTTCCTTAATTGGACAGCCTGACTTAAAAAGGGCATTTCTCACTCACCTAACTTGAAACTTAGCAAACTCGGTGGAGTTTGAGAGATAACTCAAAGACCTTTCATTAGCTATCTTGTATCCCACCTAACTCATCATGTACCGAGAGTTATGGTCGTTTGAAGTTGACCCAAAACTCATAATGTAAGCATAACTTGCAAAATTTCAGATTTTGCTTTTTCTAATTTAGTTCTTTTTGGAACTCAAGGTGGTACATCTAGTGAAATGACCTTAATACTTAATAAATTTTATATTTCTTGGTAAAATCCTACTCACAATGAAGGATGGTTCGAGTCTTAGTTCAAAAAAATTCTTGGGTGTTATACTTTAGCTGCATTTATAAAGTGTTAGTTATAAATATTATAATATTTATTATTGCTGCGAAATACGATATAGCCAACTATATTATTGTAGTTAAATAATTGTGGCTAAATACTTTTTTAATGTAGTGTATTAAAATTTAAAAGGATACTACATAGTTCTTGGTTGTATCACGTTGAAATTTAGAACATCTTGTGTTTACTCTAAAATATTTAATAATGTCAATTTTCATCAAATTTATTCTTACATCCTTGTGTATGACATATGTAAAGAGAAATTTTACTCATAGATGCCACATGTCAGTTTACTCATAGATGTCACATGTTGTAACGACCCAAATTGTTGTTATTTAGGAAAGGAAAATATCGAGGGAAAAACTAGGCCTATCATCCTGCCATAGCAGGCCAGTTGCCGCTAGGACGGCGGTTCCAGAGCGTGATGGACGGGACACAACTTAAATGATGTGAAATCTTATTTTCTTCCTTTTCCCGAAACATCAAAAAGAGGCGAGAATCATCCCAGAAACCCTTAAAAGGCTGCTCTAGGCTTGGAATGGAAGGAGAAAGAGATTTCTAGCATAAGGATGTCGATATCTTGCGGATTTATAATCAAATCCACCGTATCGAAGTTCAGAAAACCATAATTTGAGTCCTAATTTTGTGCAAATGTGGTGCCAGGTAGGATAGGTATATTAATTGAGTAGTTGTAAATATGTGGTTCACTGCATAGTATACTGGTAATCTATAGCAGAATTCATGTGTAGGCTTTCGTTCACCAAAAATAGGATGATCGTACCTATAATTCTAGTGTTCCATCAAGAGTATACCGTAGGAGGAAGTCTAATCATGTGAACTAGAGTAGGTGATAGTTAGATTTTTATTTTTGTAATATATGTTGGTAATTGCTTCATTTTAATGCATGTATGTATGTGATTGAAGCATTGTTGATCGAACCTAAAGAAATGAGATTGAATGAATAAATATATGCCATCATTCAAGACTTGATTATTGTATGATTATGATAATGTACATATGAAGTGATTGTGATTGTGGTTGTGCTGAATGGATCGGGTGTCACATTTCGACACACTAACTTAGATCGGGTGCCACGTTCTGGCGCATATATTAGATTAGTTGTCACGTCCATCACACTAATTGGGATTGGGCACCACATTCGGTACACTAACAGTTTGGGTATGGGTTCCATGAGAAGACCATTGAGTTGTAATATTTTCTTGTTATTGAGAATGTAGGTTTGTACATTGGTCTTGAAATGATGACGTTATCGTACTATTATTTTTATGTATGTTTATCATGTGGTGTTTACTTTTGATGTCTCGTTAATGAATGAATCATGCAGGGTCAAGATCGAATCACGAGGGGTATGGTCGATGGAGACCGCTGGTCCAGGTGTTACCTTGTGTACTTGGGAGGAGTGGTTGGTGTCCTTAAAGTGTGAATTGGGGTAGTGTTATGTCGTAAAGGTTAAATAGCTAGTTGTCGTACCTAGGAGGGGAATTTGTATCGAAATGGTTAGTGAGCCTTGATTGTATGCGCTAGGGAGTCAAGGGTTGAGGGGTGAGGTGGAAGAAGTAAGAGTACATCACAAGTGGTAGTACTAATATATAATGGTAGTAATCGAGAAATGAAGGTATATGAGGATATGAAGGTGGAGGAATGAATAGTCTTATTGCATGATTCCTACTAGTTGATTATATAATATTATGTGGTGGGCGTCGGGTTGACCAATGATGTCTACTATTACGTGTGGTTGTACTAATACTACTCTTGCTATGCCTTTTTGGCATAGTCTGGTTGCAGGGTCAGTGATGTTTCATAGGTGAAGACAAAGTCAATCTCCAACAGCTCCTATTTTGCATTCCATGTGGTGGGAGTTGCGTCAATTCTTATTATGTTATATTCCTTGTAATTATTAGAAGCTCTTGTACCTATTTAGACTAGATCCTTGGGGAAGTAATTACCTTACAAGTTAACTTAAGTGGTCAAAAACTCTCATTTTATAAATCATTACATGAATTTCCTTTTATTAGTCAGTTTTCTAAATTGTTCCACGCTTTTAAAACGTTTGGGATTTGAGGGTTATCCTACTTAGGTGTTAGAGTAGGTACCCACATGGCCTGGTTGGTTGGGTCGTGACAAATTGGTATTGGAGCCCAAGTTATCGGTCTCCCAATACTAGAGCAAATGTGGAATAGACTCCTGTGGATTAGTGTGTTGACGTCCACATCTAATCTTCAAGAAGCTATGGAAGAATTCTAGGAAGTTGATCCATTCCTTCTCTCCCTTCATGCGAGTTGTGACTTGTGGTATGAGTTGAGTCCAATTGGTATCTCCCGAATCCAATTGGTATCTCAACAAAGTGAACTGGATGTCGCATTATAACAAAATTAACTTTTAGCGGCAATAAATAGACACATTAATAATGAGTGCTAAAGTCTTTACCTGCATTAGTTAAGTGCCACTAGATCCAATGTCACTAAAGCCTTTAGGGACATATACAAAGTGTGTGAATTGTCGCTAAAAATACATATTTAGTGGAATTGCTATTTAATTGCCGCTAAAGATCATTTTTGAGGTAGTGTCGTAGTCACGACTGAAGGGACTTGAGCAAGGTAAATTGGAACTGGGAAGGTTCCAATTGGTATTTGACCATAAGGGTTGTGTAAATGCATGGATGATCAGTAATCTTTATCCATGGAGTGAATTAATTAATAGTTTGAACTTGTCCAGGAGTTGTAACTTGAAACTGTGAATGCGTGCATATTGTTGTCTGAAATAAATGTTGGGGTGAAAGGTGCATTTTACTTGAATGCTATGATATAATTATGTGGGTAATATTGGTTCTCTGGAATTCTATGTATGCAACATGCTAGCCTAAATGTTCAAAACTGTGTGAGTCATAATTACTTGAGTTTTGTGAACTTATTGTCGGAAAGAAAGTCATCACAGGGTTATGTGCAACGGTCATAAACTATGATGTGATTCGTAAAGCGAAATCTAGACGTGTGTTGCTACTGACTACAACTGTGTGGGTAGAGCGGCATATCCTGGGGATGTGCGTGTCTGTAGTGTGATTTAATGTGAAAGGATTCTGGAATGGTTACCGTAGCGATTGACTCGGGGTAGAAAATGACTATCCTAGCTAAGAGGATTACCTTAACTGCTTAGTTATAGCCTGGGAATCAAGGGAAAATTTTAGAAAAACAGGAAGAACCCAGGAAATTGTGACTTGAGTTCTGTTCCCGTTGGGGCCGCTAGGGTGGAATTAATCCCGCCAGGATGGAATTTCTCCCTCTAGAGTGGGATAGGGCGAGGCAAAACCTCAGCCCTGTCTCTCCTATTTTCCCTAGTCATGCATATAGAACCCGAATCGTGTATGGACTAATCCCTGCAATTCAAATAGTACTCAGCGATAGAAAAGGAAGTTATAATAGCCTAGCAATAAATTATCAGTTGTTATGACAGCAAAAACCAGCATCCATGTGCCTACAAAAATGTAGAGAAAAACAAAAAGAGATAATATAGTATTGTTCATTACTTGCCGAAGAGGAGCAAAACCCAAATCAGAAATCCTGGGACATAGGAGTATTGTTGTCTGAGTCTAGGTCCTCCAGATGTATCACGCCAGAAGGTGCCTCGTTCAACCAAGGGAACTCCCGATAGTCCCCCGGCTCGAGTTGGGGAATCTCCCTCTAGGGGTAACACAATTGAAGATGGCCTTCATAATCTTCCACATCCGAGTCATCAAACGATCCCTCACTATACACTTCTTCATCTCATGTCGCAACTGGTGACGGAGCTTCACGTCCTTGATATCAATGGTGGGTGGACCTGAGGTAGAGCCAGCATAGGAGTGTCCCAATCTCCTCTGGACAGCCGCCAGGTCCTCCTCCACACGAGCACCGGATAATGGGGCAGCCACCTGACTGCTACTAGCCATGTCTATCTTCCTCCTCTTACTTCTGGAGGTGGAAGCCTTTCTAATCAAAAGAGGTGAAAAAGGGGATCCATCGAAAGTATCTCGTCGGTGTCTAAGAGTGGCACCCCCGCCCGCTTGCACATTGAAGTCACAAGTCCAGGAAGGAAGAATGCCTTTTTGTTTCACCGATAGAACACCTTCCACTCAGAAATAATTTGTGCGCCCACCTTTAGTCCTATGCCCTGTATAGCACACGCCACCACCAAAGCCCGAGGAAATGTCACGTCGGTACGGTTTCTTGACGGGTAGATCATCCTAGTAACAAAGTGCAACCACCTCTTAGAAACTGGTGACCAGAAAGTACTAGTGATGCCCTCACTAGTAGCCCAATAGACCCTGTCCCGACGCACAAGCTCAACAAGTGATCTCACAGCCAACCCAAGTCCATCTCCCACAACTTGGCCTCATACTCTACATTAGGAGCCTTTGGCACCTCGAGCATCTCATTGATGAATTGAGTGCTCAGGGGGATGTTAACTCCTTCGATGCAAATAGTAGGGTGAGGGTCATCCCAGTAAATAGTAGGTAGGATGGCATAGAACTGCCTCACCCATGTGGAGCGTGCAGCAGGAGGAGCCTCTGTCAGTGGCGCCCAACCAAACTCCATCAGACGGAAATAAAAAGCGGGTGCCTTATCCTCTAGAATAGTAAGTTAAAACCCCTCTCATAGTAGAAATTGTTGTTCCGGTGATCACGGTGCCTCTCCTGACTCGCGACATTGGGAAAACGGACCAAGGTTATATTTTCCTCGTTAAAAACATTGATAGTGGCAAATGTTATGAAGACATACAAGTTAGAACTCCATGGGGTTAGACAATGCTTGGCTAAGAAAAGAAAATTTTCTAATTTAAGTGGCAAGGGGCTAGTGCCCCACTAAATCCCACCACAACTGCCAAAATCCCACAAGAGTAGGCTAAGGGAGGCCGGCACAGCGGGATGAAGGCCGGATGAGCATCAGGCAAAATCATGGTGCCCTTTCATCCCAAAAATATCATTTTTGACAGAATTTGAGCAGATCACAGTCCATAAAGTACCCCAGAACCTAAATATGCAATTATTCTAGCAAAATTACCCCTAAATGGCGTATGAATCATAGTTTTACACCAAGAGAAACTTTCAGCTTCCCCCACCAATTTCGGAGTCGTTTCGATTGTAATTTTGCAAAATCCTTACTCACAAAATGTTGTAGAGATGTTGTGAACGTAAGGGAAGTGTCCATGCTATGTTTTTCTAGAAAATCAAGCAATCTATATTCATAATTTTGAACAACTACCCCAAGGACATTCTACCTAATCAGTTAGCATCATGCAATCATAGTTAAGTAAGTAATGAAGTAATTGGAGTAGGGAACAAGAACATTACCTTGAGCTTGACGTTCGGAGTGGAGCAATGGAGAGGGTTTTGGGGATTTCTTTTTGAATGAGAGTAAAAGGAAATGGGGAAACCATAACCCTTTCCCCTACTAATCTGACACCAATCTCCCGCCACAACAAGAGGATCCTCGCCACAGCGGTCTCGCTTCAGTGAGAATCCTGCCTCTCTGGCGGGGTCAGGTCAGGTAATTAGACGTATCTTTGTCTCTGTATGTTGATTCGTTTCCTTAATCGGTTCCTTTGAATATAGAACCATTTCTTGCTTAAAATTTTAAATGAACAAAGGGTCAATTGGTATATATTGTAACGATCCGAACTGTCGTTATTTAGGAAAGAAAAATGTCAGGGGAAAAACTGGGCCCATCATCCCACCATAGCAGTTACCGCTAGGGCGGCGGTGCCAGGGTGGCAGATCTTGCGCTAAAGCGGGATGGATGGGATAGAACTTAAATAAAGCGAAACCATATTTTCTTCCTTTTCCAAAAACACCAAAAAGAGGCGAGAATAACCCCATAAACCGTTAAAAGGCTTTTCTAGGCTTGGGAAGAAAGGAGAAAGAGATTTCTAGTGTAAGGATGTCTATAGGTTGAAGATTTCCGGTCAATTCCAATGTCTCGAAGTCCGTAAAAAACCAGAATCGGAGCCCTAATTTTGTGAAGCTACTTGGTGCCCAGGTAGGCTAGATTTATGAATTGAGTAGTTGTAAATCTATGAATCACTATGTAGTATACTAGTAATTCATAGTAGAATTCATGTGTAGGCTTTCGTGCATCGAAAAAGGTTTTCTTAAGTAAAATATATTCTTTGTTAGATTTTGGCTCCTAGTTTTAGTACTAGAAGAACTTGTTGAATCCTGGGGGATACAGCTTAACCGGTGAAATATCCTTAAGGACAATGCCATAGGAACACCTCAAGCTACGATATTTCCGTGATTTCCAATAGTTTTCCAACAATCTTTATGATACTCTAGTTATCATGGTTCACGGAAACGATTCATCTGCAATTGTTACTGATAATACCACCATTGTTGCTGAAACATCTCATGGTGTTGTCCCTATTGTGCCTTCACACAACTTTACCAAATACTTCCCAGATGTTTCAAAAGTGAAAGCTTTTGGTGGACAAAATTTTAAGAGATGGCATGAATGGCTTTTCTCTACTCTTGACATGTATGGAGTGACGTCTGCGTTAATAGTATCAAAACTTGATGAATCTACTTCTGAGCAACTAAATCAATGGATTTATGCAAATAAGGTATGTAAGCACACAATATTAAGTACTCTTACAAATGAATTGTTCGATGTGTATTGTTCTAATAAGGAAACAAAGGATATTTTCTAAATATACTGCCGAAGATGCTACCAAACAAAAGTTTGTTATTGGTAATTTTTACAAATGGGAGATGACCAAGGAGAAAGATCTGAAGATACAAATCAGCGAGTTTCACAATCTAGTTGAAGATCTTAAGTCAGAGAAAATCATTTTACCTGAGCAGTTTGTGGTTGGTATGCTGATTGAAAAACTACCAGAATCTTGGATTGACTACAAACAAAATTTGAAGCAAAAACAAAAGTTATTATCTCTTGAAGATTTGGTGAAACACAACATCATTGAGGATACCAACCAAAAGCAATCATTTTCTACCAAAGCACAAGAAATCGCTACAAAAGTCAATCTTGTGGAAGACAATAAGTCTCACAATAAAGATAACGGGTATGAAAAAGAAATTGATAATAAATTCAGGGTCAACAATCAAACTTTCAAGGAAAAAGGTAATTTTTTTTTGTATGGCAAAATAGGACACCATGCAACTCAATATAGAAACAGAGCTGGGAAAAATGACAATCCTGCTAAGCCAAGAGTAAATCTAGCTAAAGCAGATGATATCATTGTGGCGGTCATTTCCCAAGAGAATCTTGTGTCCAATGTGAGTGAATGGGTAATAGATTCAGGTGCTACTAGGCATATTTGTGCCAATAAAACAGATTTTGTGTCTTACACCCAAGTCAATGAAAGAGAAGAAGTTGTGTATCTTGGTGATTCTACAACTACTCAATTCCTTGGAAAAGAAAATATTCTTCTTAAACTCACATCTGGAAAAACGTTGGTATTGACTGAAGTGTTGCATGTTCCTAGTATCCGAACGAATATGATTTCTGTGGGACTATTAGGAAAGGTGGTTGCATTTGAATCTAGTAAGGTAGTGATAACCAAGAATAATGTGCTTGTGGGTAAAGGGTATTGTAACCATGGCTTATTTGTTCTCAATATTTCTCAAGTCATGAAAGAAGATACTAGTACTTAATTATTTACTTTTTACATGCTAAATTGGAACCATTTGAATAAACAAATTTTTTTATGTTTTGATGTTTTGGTAATAAAATTGTCTCCTATGTTAATGGTTAGTTTTCAAAATGTTCAGGATTGGAGGAAAAGAAAGATACATCAACGTGTTGGTGGTTTTAATTAGGGAATTATTTTCTAAAATCAGTTTTGGGTTATAAAAAGTAGAGAAATATATTCTTCTTAAATAATAAAGAGACTTGCCAATTGGGTGTTATTGGTTTCCTTTTTATTAAGATTTTAAATGGGAAAAAAATGCAAAAGTATGTTTTTCTTTTAATGATGCAATTTGATTCTACAATTCAATTTTTTTTATTGTGATCACTAAAGATATTATTTTGAATGATGATATATAATGTTTGAGTGAAGCTATATTTTTAGCTTATCATTTATATGATGGAATGCATATTTGAAAAATTGGTTGAACTTGTTATATAGAAGTATTATTTTCTAAGTTGAACTTTTTGAAATATGGGGGTAATGTACTTTATGTGGTCTTGTTATTCAAAATTCAATATGTGTTTATCTATTGTGTTGCTGAATTAAAAATCAGCTAAATATAATGGAGTTAGCTGATAATGATGTTAAGTGGTTAAGTAACCTCCATATGGTGATTACATAAGTTTGAGACAAAGAGTAATAGAACATTGTTAAGAGATGAAATTAAATCCATGAATCGTGCGAAGTCATAAGTGAATTTGGCCAATTCTCTAACTAAAAATTTAGGGGGGAAATTAATAAATGAAGCTTCAATGAGAATGGAACTATTGTCAAGTTATATATCAAACATGATGGTAACCCAACCTATGTGATTGGAGATCCCATGAATTAGATTCATATGGGTAATAACAAGTCATCATTTGATCTTGTGTACTGTAAATTTGTTGTCCCATCTGTGATCTATTATGGTGTGCATATAGTGAAAATCTGCAAGGAAAGTGAGGTTGAGTTGTGAACTCTTAATCCATAATCATATCCTTTATATGTGGTGTGTTGCTCTGCAGAATACACTTGATGGGTGGACCTATTTGAGTGTGGAGTAGTGCCACTTCTATGAAATTGTGATGGATTTGTAAAGCATTCACAAATACCAGGACACGCGCATGGCCTCTTAGCACAAAACCACGATAACGACAAAGATTGTGCTAGTATAATGTGATATAATAAGACTCTAAGCTTACAATAGAATTTTTGGTTCATAGTAATTTTAAACTTCACCATTTGTTCTGTAAGTTTAATCTTATTTTATCTAGGTCTGGTTCATAGTCTTAGAGACACCAGATTCGATGAACTATATTTCCGTTTTGAAAATCCAATGATAATTATCTTTTATATATATTTTAATTATGATATTGTTTCTTAATATATATTTTTAAGATATATGGCGGATAATATTTGAAATTATTTATTACATATTATCACCTTAATTACTTTAGCTTATTAATATTATATTAAGTAGTTTAATTGTGTAGCCAATGGTTTGATTTCTTAATATGGCAATGGTTAATTGCCTTTATGGCATTAATCAATTCTTATTTGATTTGGGAGTTACAAAAATCCCATGAAATATTTGGTAATAATTTATAGCCTTTATGGCAATTATTTGCTCTTAATGTGCATTAAATGCATGGCTGATGGTATGAGATTTACCATATACCTATATATCTACTAGTTTCACGGCATGTGTGTATCACATATATAGTATAACGATGTTGTAAAATAGAATTAATATTACTAAATTAATATTTTTAGTAAATAATTATAATTGAAAGAACATAGGACCAATGTTTTTAAATAATTAATACACATTGTCATAGAGTTACTTGTATTTTGACATCATATTGACCAGATATGATTGAAACATTTCAAAATACATTTAGAATTTAAATATGGTGAGAAAGTGACATTTTTTTAGTAGTTTTATTTTTACTTCACTCAATTTTGTAAACAAATCTAACCAACAAATTTATTTTAAAAAAATATCTATAGTCTTTCTTCTTGAGGTTATGAACATATGGACACCATTTAAGTATAATTATTCTCTTAAAAATTCATACTTGAAATTTAGTATGTGCATGACACTAATAAGGATTACCATAAATATTTTAATATTTTATCTTTATACGTAATCTAATTTTCACAAAATATTATTACTCAATTAATATTTGAGTAAGACTATCATAGAGAGGTAATTTTACAAAAAAAAAGGTACTTTGTTGTTATAACGAATGATGGATAAATAGAGGCTTGAGTGTATGTCAAATATTTAGCTTGACCAACACTATGTTATATATATATACATTTTAGTAGCATAGTTTAATTTTACTATATGAAAATCACCTTTGGTGAAAATTATTTCATTTCATTAAGTTTCTACCTTATCTTTATAGAATTGTAGTCGTTTCATTTTTTCTGCCGCATACATATCATATAGTTGTTGTCTAATGAAAGTATCTAGTATCTTATAGAAGTTCTATTGTGATATAAAATTAATTGATGAATAAAATTTAAAGTGTTATTTATAGAAACCTTAATTTGATTTAAGAATATTTTATGACCAATCACTATTTTCTTATCTATTTTTATATAGCTATCAAGGAGTATATCTTGTGACATAACATTTTCTAAAATTAAAATGAGCACAAAATAATAGGGAATTCATGTAAATTTATATGGCCCCCGTAATTATATTTTGGTTTAATAATTAATATAAGTTAAATCCTAAACGTATGTGGAGAAATGGGGAAGTTACTTAGTAACTTCCAACTAACCATTAAGTGGGAGTTACTTGTTAGTTTTAAAACTACCCATTATCTCCACTACTCACCGTGATGGAAAGTGGGAATAATGTTATAAAACTCTCTTATTTAAAGGATCATCTCTCTGCCATAAAAATATAGTCTTATCCATCAAAGCTATTCATAAAGTATAAGGCAAGAGAGAGAAACAACTTCTGAAGAACCAAAAGAAAAAGACTTCCGCTCAATTCAAGTCAAGATTCTCAAAAAACACTATGGCTGATTCGGGTATGTATTCTTGACTGAATTATTATACTAATAGATTTATGTGAAAATCATATAGTTCTACGATCATGAATAATTGATAGGATTTATGAATGTTTAGATTGTTTATGCTTTCACAATCATTAAAATCATAACATGTGCTATCAAGAGCCAGGTTTAAGAACTAGTGATTTTTCATAGAATTAATGTTTTCTTGATTTGAAAACGGTAATGGGCATTATTAAGGAAATATTTTTTAGTAATGACCTCCAAAAGAAGTCAGAATTAAATAGTGAAGTGTTGACCCATAATTTGTTTTGCTTTATAACATCATTGTATATATAATGACTCATATATGCATAATGTTATTATCTCTTATTATTGTACTATTTTTTCCATATAAAGGTATTTATTATTAAGGAAAATAATTATTTCACTATTATAATGTATTTTATTTTGGAATTATGTATATGAGATTAGTTAATCACCAAAGTGGTCTAATCTTTGAAGAATTAAATCAAAAAAATAATAATTAAACGTATATTCAATTATCCATTATTTTGATGCTTATAACCAATATAACACTTATGGATATATTGAAGTTTTTGGTTATAAGATATTTATGGATCACCCAAAGGTTGATTATTTATTTTATAACCATTTAACATTAAGGAGATAATTTATATGTGTCGTTAGTTTTATTTATTTATCCAAAGATAATAAATATTATTTATTGACACATTAAAAATTATTGAATTACGTTAAAATTCACATTTAGCATCATTATGTCTAAAGTTGTATTTTGATGTTTCGCCCAAAAGAGGACATCAATATATATTTAAGAATTTATAAACCATTTCCGAATTTGATAGTATGTTTAAAATTCATTCTCAAACTATTAACAAATCAACATATTATATTTGCAACATTTGCTCTTCATTCGCACTCTGCCTCTGCTACGGTCTTTAACATTCTTAACTTCTCAGATTGGTCGAACAGATCAAATTCCATCTCGGAGTTTTAGTTCTTGATGTTGCACTTTACAGAAACCAGCAGTACTGAAAAAAGGTCCTATTATAAGCACTGGGATCGATCTAACAGATTAGGCATAATGTTTATGCGAATGAATATTGCGAGCAACATTAAGACTACTCTTCCCAAAACTGAAAATGCAAAAGATTTTCTGAAACTTGTGGAAGAATCCTCTCAAACTGCTGATAAGTCTCTTGCTAGGACACTAATGGGTACTTTGACCACCATGAAGTTTGATGGTTCACGTACCATGCATGAGCATGTCATTGAAATGACAAACATAGCAGCAAGACTTAAGTCTTTGGGAATGGAAGTGGAACTGTACAATTCATCATCAACTCATTACCTTCTGAGTACGACCCTTTCCAATGAACTACAACACCATGAAAGACAAATGAAACGTGCATGAATTGCACAGAATGTTGGTTCATGAGGAAATAAGGCTCAAAAATCAAGGAACTCACTCCATCAACTTTGTAAGTCATCAAGGAGCTGGAAAGAAAGGAAAGAAACATGTTAAGGGGAAAAAGAGGCACCATAATGTTAATGAGTCTTCCTCTCAAGTACGTAAGAAGGAACACAAGAATGATAAGTGTCGTTTCTGTGGAAAATCTGGACACTTTCAGAAAAATTGCTTGAAATTTAAGGCATGGCTAGAGAATAAAGGTAAGCCTAGTGCTTTTACATGTCTTGAATCAAATCTAACTGAAGTTCCTTATAATACTTGGTGGATTGACTCTGGTTGTACTGTTCATGTTTCTAATACGATGCAGGGATTCCTTACAACACAAACCATAAACCAGAATAAAAGATATGTGTATATGGGGAATAGAGTGAAGGCTCCAGTTAAAGCTATAGGGACTTACCGTTTGATCCTTAATACTGGGCGTCACTTAGATTTACTTGAAACTTGTTATGTACCTTATCTTTTGAGAAATTTAGTTTCTTTGTCTAAGTTAGATAAGACTGGATACTCTTTTAATTTCGGTGATGGAAGTTTTAGTTTGTTTAAACATAATTATCTCATTGGTACTGGTACTCTTTGTGATAACTTATACAAACTGAATCTTTGATAATCTATTTGCCGAAACACTCTTAACTCTACATCATAATATTGGAACCAAACAAAGTTTGGTGAATGAACAATCTGCTTTCTTGTGGCACAAACGTTTAGGTTACATATCGAAAGAAAGATTGAAAAGATTAGTTAAGAATGAATTTCTTTCAAATTTGGATTTTACAGACCTTAACATTTGTGTGGATTGTATTAAAGGAAAACAAACAAGACACACAAAGAAAGGAGCCACAAGAAGCACACAACTTCTTGAAATTATACACACTAATATATGTGGTTCTTTTGATATTTCATCTTTCAGTAAAGAAAATTATTTTTATCACTTTTATTGACGATTTTTCACGTTATGGGTATGTCTATTTGTTGCATGAAAAATCTCAAACGATAAATGCCTTAAAGGTCTTTATAACTGAGGTTGAAAGACAACTAGATAGAAAGGTGAAAATAATCAGGTCAGATAGAGATGTTGAATATTATGAAAGATATGATGAAAATGGACAACACCCAGGTCCATTTGCTAAATTCCTCGAAAAGCATGGCATATGTGCTCAATACACAATGCCTGGAACACCAAAACAAAATGGTGTAGCAGAAAGGCGTAATCGTACATTAATGGACATGGTTAGGAGTATGTTACGTAATTCATCTTTACCTCTTTCATTGTGGATGTATGATTTAAGGATTGTTGTTTACTTACTTAATAGGGTTCGTATTAAAGTAGTTTCAAAGACTCCTTTTGAACTATGGACTGGTAAGAAACCTAGTTTAAGGCACCTGCATGTTTGGGGTTGCCCTGCAGAAGTTAGAGTTTATAACCCACAAGAAAAGAAACTGGATTCAAGAACAATCAGTGGTTCTTAATTGGTTATCCAGAAAAATCAAAAGGGTATAGATTCTACTGTCCTAATCACAGTACAAGAGTAGTTGAAACTGGAAATTCTAGGTTCATTGAGAATGGTGAAGTTAGTGGGAGTGAAGAACCCTGTAAAGTGGAAATTAAAGAAGTTAGGGTGAGAGTTTTTCTACCTTTTACTTCTTTTAAAGATGTTGTTCCTAAAGTTGTTGTACAACCTAACAATCAACAAGAACAACAAATCGATACTCATGTTAATCTCAATGAAGTGATAATTAATGAACCTGCAGTAGATGTACCACAAGAAGTAGCATTAAGAAAATCTCAAAGACAAAAGAGATCTGCTATTTCTGATGACTATTTGGTATATTTACACGAGTCAGAAATTAACTTGGGAATTGATAATGATCCAGTTTCATTTTCACAAGCTATTGAAAGTAATAATTATGATAGATGGATAAATGCTATGAAAGATGAGTTGAAATCTATGGAACAGAATGAAGTATGGGACCTTGTTGAATTACCAGAAGGTTGCAAAAGAGTTGGGTGTAAATGGATCTTTAAGACCAAACGTGACTCAACTGGCAACATCGAACGTCACAAGGCCAGACTTGTTGCAAAAGGTTTCACTCAAAAAGATGGCATTGACTATGAAGAAACATTTTCACCCGTCTCTAGAAAATATTCACTCTGAATTATAATGGCTTTAGTAGCTCATTATGACTTAGAGCTACATCAAATAGATGTGAAAACAGTCTTTCTAAATGGAAATTTGGAGGAAGAAGTTTATATGAATCAACCTGAGGGGTTTTCTAGTAAAGGAAAGGAACACATGGTGTGTAAACTTAAGAAGTCAATATACAGACTTAAACAAGCTTCCCGACAATGGTATCTTAAGTTTAATGAAACTATTGTAACCTTTGGATTTAAGGAAAACACTGTTGATCGATGTATATATCTGAAGGTTAGTGGGAATAAGTTTATTATGTTAGTCATGTACATTGATGACATTTTGCTTGATACTAATGATCCTGGTTTGTTGTACGATACCAAGCGATATCTCCCTAATAATTTTGAAATTAAAGAAATGGGAGAGACATCCTATGTGATTGGGATAGAAATATTTCGAAATAGATCACAAGGATTATTGGGTTTGTCTCAGAAAGCCTTTATTAATAAAGTGTTAGAGAGATTTAGAATGAAAAAATGGTCATCAAGTCTTGTTCAAATTCAGAAAGGAGATAAATTTAGTCTCAACCAATTCTAAAGAATGAATTAGAACACAAGAAAATGAAATATTCTTTATGCATCAGTCGTTGAGAGCCTAATGTATGCCAGACATGTACGAGACTGGAGATCCATTTTTGTTGTTGAAATGTTGGGCCGTTATCAAAGTAATCCAGTAATGAAACACTAGAAGGATGCAAAGTAAGTGTTGCAATACTTACAAGGAATGAAAGATAATATGCTTACTTATAAAAGATCTGATCATCTTGACGTGGTTGAATATTCAGATTCAGATTATGTTGGTTGTGTGGATATAACAAAATCCACATTTGGATATTTGTTTCTGTTAGCTGGAGGAATAATATCATGAAAGAGTGTGAAGCAGTCTGTTATAACTGCATCCATTATTGAAGTTGAGTTTGTGGCATGCTTTGAGGCAACAGTTCAGGCTAATTGGCTGCAGAACTTTATTTCAGGACTTGGACTAGTCGACAGTATTTCCAAGCCGCTGAAAATTTATTGTAATGATACTGCATCAGTCTTCTTCTCTAAGAACGATAAGTATTCAATGGGTGCCAAACATATGGAATTGAAATATTTTTCGGTTAAGGAAGACGTCTAGAAACATAAAGTGACAATTGAGCATAGTTGCACCAAACTTATGATTGCCGATCCTTTGACGAAAGGATTACCACCCAAAACATTTATTGAACATGTTGAAAGAATGGGTATTATTGATGGCAATGAATGACTTTATGTAAAGATTTTATCATGTTCATGCAAATTGACACTTTGAGCTCGATATATATATGTTTCTATTGTTACTTGTTTTCTCTTGTATTCGTAATGTTGAGAATTATGATGACATCATCTAACTTAGATAAAGTATTATAAGCATTATTGTGGACCCATTATGTATTTGAAAGTTTGTGTTGATGATAGACTAATATAGTAGTACATGGAAGGGACTATGCCAAATAAAGTGGTGTACAATCACCATGACTCATATTAGTTGATTTACTTAATGACGACGAATGATGTTGGATTTAACATTGTGCACATAACGATTAACATGCATATTACCATTAAGTTAAAGGTCGTGCGCCAAGTGGGAGAATGTAACTTTCTATGGCCCACGTAATTATATTTTGGTTTAATAATTAATATAAGTTAAATCCTAAACGTATGTGGAGAACTGGGGAAGTGGGAAAGTTACTTAGTAACTTCCAACTACCCATTAAGTCTTCAAACTACCCATTAAGTGGGAGTTACTTGGTAGTTTTAAGACTACCAATTATCTCCACTACTCACCATGATGGAAAGTGGGAATAATGTTATAAAACTCTCTTATTTAAAGGGTCCTTTCTTTTCCATAAAAATATAGTCTTATCCATTAAAACTATTCATAAAGTATAAGGCAAGAGTGAGAAACAACTTCTGAAGAACCAAAAGAAAAAGACTTCCGTTCAATTCAAGTCAAGATTCTTGAAGAACATTATGGCTGATTCGGGTATGTATTATTGACTTAATTATTATACTAATAGATTTATGTGAAAATCATATAGTTCTATGATCATGAATAATTGATAGGATTTATGAATGTTTAGATTGTTTATGCTTTCACAATCATTAAAATCCTAACAATTCATACTTAAAAAATTGCATACTCAATAAAAATATAAAAAAGAAAAAATGTATGGAACAATACATAGCCAATGAAGAAGAAAGACGAAATATATGTTCATGCTACATTCACTATAGTGTTCCATTTGATTGAAGTATCTTCCCACCAACACGTTACTTTGTCCGTTCAGTTTTACTTACATATGTATTAAAAAATAATATAATTATTATCATGATTATATTATCATATTATAAGTAAAAGTGAAAATCTATTTTTGAAATAGTGGATATAACATTAAAACTAATAATTCAATGGACTATATTGATGCCCGTTGTTTTAGTAAAATTAGAAAGAAACTCCTTTGGTTGAGTGTGAAAGAATAAAAATGAAAAAACAAAGAAGAAATATCTTACCCAAATCATGTGAATTTTTTCACATTTGTTCATTATTAATGTTTTTCCTCAACTTTTCCTCACTATTAACTCATGAAAATCGTAAGAAAAAATATGAGTGTGAATTGATGAATGATTTGCTACAATTTGTTTACAGACTCTTTCTTATGTGGTACCTCAAATTTCGTTGAATTTTTAACTTAATCAATTGTTCCAAATAATCCTTGAGACTTTTTAACAAGAAGAAGAGTAGAAAACTTTAAAAAAATCGTAATTTAAAAGTGAGAGGAAACCCTTTATTTATAGCTAACAAATAGTAGTATGAATAGGTGATGATTGTGCCTTATCAGAAAAGTTACAACCTTTTGAAAAAGTCATTGCTCATCAGAAAAATCACAACTCATCGGAAAAAGCATGGAAAAGTCACAACTCTTTGGAAAAATCACAACCCTTCGGAAAAGTCACAACTCATCGAAAAAGTCACAACTCGTCAACAAGGTGACACCCTTTGAAAAAATCACAACCCTTTAATGTGTAAAGGTATTTACTTTTAATATTATTAAATTAATAAATAAAATAAATTGATTATTTTTAATTGGGGATATTATAGTAACTTAACATTCAAGTTTGGGAGTTCATATTTTTAAGGTAGTATAGATAGATATATAGTACTTTTGTGTACAGAAAGGTGAAGTAAGAAAAATTATATTAAAAAAACTTATTTTCCTTATTAATTTGTTGTGTTTTCTTAAGTAAAATATATTCTTTGTTAGATTCTGGCTCCTAGTTTTAGTACTAGAAGAGTTTGTTGAATCCTGTGGAATACACCTTAACTGGTGAAATATCCTTAAGGTAGGGCAATAGGCACGCCTCAAGCTATGAGATTTCCGTGATCTTCAATAGTTTTCCAACAGTTTCTGACTGAATTGAGATGTAGGGTGTGAGGATAAACTAGTCCAACACTATGAATAGCCCTGATTATGAAGCTATTGGATTGAAAACTTTGGTGGAGACTTGATTTTTCTTGAGCCCGAGTAAGAATACTACCTTTCTTGAACTAAATCTTTGGTCTTGGAATCTTGATGCTTGATCTTGATAAAAGAAATTATTTTATTGAGTTCTAAGAGTGGAAGAACGTGGGAAAACCTTGGGTGGAAGGCTTCTCTTTGTATCTTCAATTTTTGGCATTAAAGTATTAGGGTTCTTGATGGAGAAGAGGAACCCTAGGTGAGTTTAAAGAGAATTTCTACATACTTGAAGGTTTAGATTAATGATTTTGAGAGGAAAACTTGTTATTTGAATGATATACGCCATTAATACACTCAAAAATGACTGAGAATAGTGTTAAAAAGCTCGGGAAAGGATCAAAATGACCCTAGAACGTGTGCAGGAAGTTGCTGCAAAAATATTGCAAAAATTCTTCACATGAAGGTCTACCAATCGTCGAAATATCTACTAGTCGTAGTTCTACGATTGCAAGAGAACGCTTCACTAAAATGACTATAACATTTTACTCTGAACTTGAAATGAGAAAATTTGGTTGCTTTGGGAAGAGGACTCAATGACCTTTAATTTAGTAGGTCATCCATGGGCTACATAATTCATTATATACTGGGAGATATGAACCTTTGAAGTGGACTAAAGTAAAATCTTACATCAAAACGTACTCGGTAAGAAAGCTTTCAACTCAACTTTGTACTAGGGGTTTCTTGTGACCTTATTTCATCTCCAAAAAATTTCTCACTCTAAAGAAATAACCTTAAAACCTAAGAACAATTTAAGAATCAATCGACACGACCTTTTCACAGTTGAAGAATGATTTGGGTTTTAGCTTAGAAACTTTCAGGGTGTAACAATATTTTCCCCTTGGGATCATTCGTCCTCGAATCATGGTTAAACTAAGCATGGAAGGGAAATGATTTACTCTTACTATTTGTCTGATTTATGAACTTGCCTACTAACATAGACGGAATTAATTAATACAAAGAGTTTTGAAATTGGACTAGATCACGTTTGGCATGAACGCTCAATAAGATTTCAAGATTACATGTCATGAAATGAACTTTGGATGAATCAGGATAGGAGCATCAACTCTATCCATCTATCATTACTCAACTACTATCGACAACATCACTATTAAAACTGAAAAGGATTACTGAAAGAGCTTAGTGATAAAGATCATAAACATGATTCATTCGAGAAATCTGGCATAAGCATATGCATGGCATAACATTATGTTGCTTGCCATTGAGAGTAAATCATGAATTTGTGAAACTGAGCATATTATGAGACACGAGTGCTTATATGAATAGGTTCATATCATGAGACTAATAGTTATAACTATATGAAGTATGGTTGAGATCAATGGGCTAAAACAAATTCCCCTCATTCTAGAAACTGAGCATAGATCTGAATTTGTCAGAAGTATATGAGCATAGGTCATGGACACAATCCTAATATTAGAAACATCGACATGATGTTGAAAGGACTGAACTTTGAGGAATATGCTAGAGTATGAATGGATTGATATAACACTATAACTCTTTCTAAACATATCACTATCTTATTCTTAACACTGAACTTTGTTTGTCATCTTAGCATCTCTCCCTTGGGTCTGAAATTGATACTCTAAGGGTATGGATATATTGCATATTGTTTAAACTGGTCTATTTTCATTTTACTCTAATACTCGGAAAATGTTAATCTCATGGATATTGTACTCTTCATGCGCAAGTACTAAGATTTCTTCAATGACTTCTTTCTAAGATACTTCTCTTAACATCTTCTTGTTTCTATAGAAGTCTTCCTATAACTGTTACCCGAATTGTCTTATAAAGCTACTTAATATAACTCTTAATACTCTGACTTCTCCTTCTTGGCCCACTAACGTCGCCCTTCTAAGTTCATATCTACCAAACTAGATGAAGCTTGAACTATATTTAAGAGGCTCATCATTGGCTCTATATGATCCCTTCGACCAAAATCTTAAGGGTAATAAATAATGCTTGCATCAGCCTACTCCATATTGACAACTCAAATATACTATCTAGGCACACATGAAATATCATAAACTTAATTAGAACCTCGTTTGACTACATACAATCTCTGGTACACCTATTAATGTTCGTGTTAGTCTAATAACTTAGCCACACTTCATTGCTCTCATCTAAGGGTCATAATACCACACTTGTACCACTTATCTACTCTATGTCAAATATACCCAATCAAATCTTAAAACTAATGTCATCAGGCTCTTGTTGCCATCCTTTTTATCACGACACTCATCTCAAATTAAAGCTTTGTGTCTAGTACTAAACACATATATAAATGTAATTGGTCACATACTATACTAACTTAAAACTACTAGATAAAATTAAGAAATACTTTCCCACTAAGACCTCATGACAAGTAGTCAATCTTTATCTCACAACCTACATATTTTACTAATTACCGTCACATTCCCTTTCACAACTGTAACACCTAAGAAAGATGAACCTGGAATGAAAAATAGAAAACAACAATCCACAAACAGTTTCATGGGCCTTGAATATGTCCATGACCAGTCACCCTCTCCGTGGAGTTGCACCCAGCTACTATGAAGGGCCATGGACGCCTAGATGATCTGTAAAGCTTCACATGGATCGTGAAGTCACCCGTGAAAGGGTCACAGAACCCCCAAGATTCATGCGAAGGACCATGGACACTCAGATGGTCCATGAAGCTTCACACGGACCGTGAAGTCATTCGTGAAAGGGACTCATCGGGTTTTGATTTTTGGTTCAATTTCAAGCGATCATATCTCTCAGCACAAAATGAATTAGGTGGCCCATGACCAATAAAATTAAAGGTCTTTGAGTCCTATTTCCAACGCCACTAAGTTTACCTAATGTCGAGCCCAGAGTAAAAATGTATGCCCATTTTAGTGAATCCATGTCGGGTAAGGAACATCACGACCCACTAGACACCCCCCCCATCATATTGGTGTTTTCCCCTATGCATTTGGTATTTAAACTATATCATTTTAATCATGTTCTAAGACTAAAATACGTCGTTTCACTTTGTCTAAGACTAATTAATTAGTCCAAAACTACCTAAAACATTCATTCTCCTAAAATCATCAGACTTAGAAAGAACACAAGAGAAAGAGGTGACAGTTTCTCTCGAGAATAAGCAGAGCTCTCCTTCAAGTTCTGCCCTGAAATCCAATGGATTTCTCTGTAGTTTTCTTTACTAGGTATGTGGGATTTCACTAGTGGGTTCCCTTCACCCATTAGGTCCTTATAAATTCAGTCATCTATTTAGTTTCTCCATGAATTATTTAGACCTAGGGTTCCTAAATCTTAGGTATTCATTGTAATTCAACTTGTATAGTTTCTATGATACTAATTGCATGTTTTTTGAAGAATTAGTATATTCCCACGTATAACACTCAGAAACCCTAGCTTGTGTTAATTTTCTGTATTTCTTGAATTCTACTTGCTAGGCAGATTAGTAAGACAATTATGCTTCAGAATTCGAATGCCATATCTTTCCGTATATGTATGATGCATTCTCAGATAATTATCAGTATTTTGAGCTATCTAGTATTACAGTTGCATTTTTAGCTTTATATTCAGATGGAAGTAAACTTAGCAACGAGCGGATAAAGGGATGAAGGTTCACCTGTCTGTTTAGGTTGAGACCTTTACTACCAATCTCTGAGTCCCAGAACTATGGCACCAATGTAGATTCTAAAGGAGTCACCATTCATATTAGGCTTGAAACCCTTTTCCCTTGTGGACATCAGTTATTGGATCGACATCTGACTTGTTCATACCCTTGGCAAGGTATGAACACTCTTCCATCCAGGGTTACTGGTTGGCCCCATAGTTAGCTTAGCTTGGGGTATATGTCGGTTAATAGTATCTCCCACAGTCAGATGCATGGTGCATTGACCATGTATTCGATATTTATTTTAGTATTCAGATAAGGATGTTATATCTTCATGATTAGTACTTGGTCATTGCATCCAGCTCAGCTTTCAGATATGCTTCAGTATATCTATTTTCATGTTACGTTCAGTTTCTATATTGTTCAACTTAGCACATATCCTGCATGCTCAGTACATTCAAAGTACTGATGCATACTTTTGTACTACATCGTTGTAAGATTTAGGTTTAGGTGCTCAACATCCATACAACGCTTAGCTCGACTTCCAGTCCGCATTCAACAGCTTCAGTGGTGAGTCCTCATAGTTCGAGGAATATAGACATGCTTTACTTTTCAGTATTTACTTTTTAGTTTCAAACTTGTTAGAATTAGCTGGGGGAATATCCTAACAACTCAAATCAGTTAAAGTCTTTCGGACATAGATAAGATTCAACTTTAGTTGTTAGTGTTGTTTTCAGTCATCACTATACTCTACATAAATTTTATAAATATTTTCAGACATTTTGGTCATTTCCCCATTTCTGATATTAAATTGCTTTTTTTTCGTCCGCACAATGTATGTTTTAATTGAACTTGTATAGATATGCCATGGTTTAGTTTGGGGTCACTTGTAACACTAAGCACCGTGTTGAATCTAGGACAACAACTTAAGTACTATTTACCTATTCATTATACATCATTGCGAAATTAGTTCTATAACACTCTGAATATCATGTGGATCCTCTTTCAAAAATCAGAAGCCTAGTTTAGATCTATCACCTTAATACTCTACTCTTATATTCAACACCTATACTTGGGGTGTGTTTGGTATAAAGGAAAACATTTTCCAAAAAATATTTTCCAATTTTCTCATGTTTGGTTGGGTTAAAAGTTTTGGAAAACATTTTCCAAATCAACTCATTTTACTCAAATTACAGGAAAATTACTTCCCTTCAAAAATTAAGGAAAACATTTTCCAAAACTCTCCTCCAACTTCAAATTACAATATTTTGTGTTGAAACAATTCAATTTATTTTGTCCCTACCCTCAAATCAGATTTTTTACCCAACCCCACCCCTACCTTCGAACCCCTCTCCCCCCATCAGCAACTCTACCAGCCCTCCACCTCCCTCCAAAAATTAAATTCAAGTTTGTTTTTAAAAAATATTTTCTACTCCAAATTTATATTTTTTCACTCCTTTCCTCGAAATACCCCCCCCCCCCGCCCCAAAAAAAATTTAAGTTTGTTTTTAAAAAATATTTTCAACTTCAAAGTTTTATTTTTTTCACCCCTACCCTCGACCACTCCCCAACGTTTGTTTTTAGAAAATATTTTCAACTTTAAATTTTTATTTTTGTCACCAATAAAAAATTGATCCCCCCCGCCCGGTTG
>JAJOOO010003551.1:0-21137 GCA_029582685.1 Solanum piurae
AAAAATAATGCAAAATTATAAATAGTAATGTGTCCACGTGGGCACATATATACCTTTAAAATACACTATTAAATAGTTCAGGGGGTAAAAAATACACTATTAAATAGTCTAGGGAGGTAATAGGTCCTCATGAAAGTTTAGTATTGCAACAACAAATTCGACCAAAGTTGGAGTATTTTTCCGACCCTTATCCCTAAATTAATACATGAATAACTTTTATACAATATTTAAATTCTTACCAACCAAACATCATATAAGTTATGTTGACTTTTACACCTATTACAAAACTTCTACCAAACATAATAAAACTAATGTAACTTTTTATACCTGAATAAGATGTGTCTTGTACAGTAACCAAACGACCCCTAACGGTTATGATGACCACGCAAATGATGTGTTTTATTAATATTAATATGTAAAACCAACAATTTGTAATTAATCAGATGTTCGTATAAATAGTATAGGTATAAATTACGAGAGAATTTATGTATCATTTTTATGTATAAGATAGAATAACTAATACATATATATAAAACTAATACATGCATTAAATAATATTATCTATTCATTTTTACTTATTCATTGTTCTAAAAATAGATTTTTAGTTTTACTTGTTATTTTAACCTATCGAGAAAAGAAAAGACAATTTCCTGTTTTAATCCCTAATTATTTGTTTTCCACCATATATCAATAATTATTTTTTAATTAAAGAGAGTTGAAAATCAAAAGTAAATAACTAAAAGTGAACGAAGAAAATATATATAAATTTATTCATAACTAATTTCTACGATATTAATGTGTATAACTCTTATAGACTATCAAACAACCCTAATGTTTGGCCAAATTTTCAACACATATCCACCTATTTCTCTCATATACTATACTCTCTATGTCCATAATTACTTGTCCACCTTTATTTTTTTAATTGTCCTTAATTACTAGTGAATATAAAATACTAGTGACATCCAGTTGTAAATCTAAGTGTAGTTACATGTAAGTACACCAATATATACTACTCCCTCCGTCCCATTTTATGTGACAATATTTGATCGAGTACGGAGTTTAAGAAATAAATGAAGACTTTGAAATGTTTATCAAATTGCCCTTTAAAAAGTAGACTCACTTTTCTCTCTCCTCATAAATGTATTGGAATACTATCTTTAAGATTAAGTGGGATCAACAAGAGTAAAAGATGAATTGTATCTTTAAATACTTACCATATAAGGAAATGTGACATTCTTTTTGGGACTGACCAAAAAAGAAATGATGCCACATAAAATGGGATAGAAGGAGTACGCAAAATAATATCATCCAGAAAGTGTAACCTAAAATATTATACAGGGACATTCCGTGTAATTTACGGTAATATTTATCTGCTCATTCTCGCCGTTGAGATTGAGAGAAGAGGAGGAGACAGCAGCCGGAAAATTCCGCTGATTATATTCCGGTCTGTTAAGGGTAAGTTAACCTGAGTTTCTGGTTGTGCATCAGCTAAACCATATGTTCAATTTATTTTGCATATTAAGAATGCAGTTTCACTTTTAGATAAAATTGAAACCTTTAACCCTAGGAGAAATTGATTAAAATATTCGGTGATTTCTTCGGTCTGTCCAAGTTTCCAAGTTTTGGGGACGAAGCTATCCCAAATCTCTACTGGCGTGAGGTAGGAGATACCTGGTGGAATAATTGAGTTGCCCACAGGCTTAGCCAGATAGATACAACCCTATTAACGAATTGCTGTTTAGTGGTTAATTTAGGGGCAAAGTCCTCTCCACCTTCTATCATGCATATGCTTTTTCTATTGGTAGCTGTTATGGATTACTTGTTATGCGACTCTCCCTCTGTGCAATAGTTTCGGGTGTCAGTGAAATAAATTTTTCACATGGATGGATCCTAAGTGGATAATTTTTATGATTCTGGAGACTTAGCTAGTTGTAATGCCCTTCCGAAAAAAAAATTGTACTGAATTCCCTTTTCTTGTTTGAGCACACTGGAAAAAATGCTTGGAGATCTCTGCTCTTACCATTTGTTTATTCATATGTGTGTTTATTGGAATACTTTGTGCTTGTTTTTTGTAGCCTTTGGTTTCCATAACTCTATTTACTGGAACAAAAGAGAACAAAAGAAGAATGGGAGATGGACAACATTCTACTTCTCGTGTTCGGCTTCAACAAGTAATTCTGGTTTCCCTTTCTCTCTGTTTCTATTTTTTGGGCATAATTTCATTGAAAGTTTTGTTGTCTTTTTATGTGTGTAGGATCCCATGGAGTGTAAGATTGAAAAATTGCCCTGCGAGTTGCTTGTGGCCATTCTTTCATATTTATCTGTAAAGGAAGCAGCAAAAACTTGTCTTGTCTCTCGTAATTGGAGATATTTATGGCAGTATACATCTGGCTGTCTTGAGATTTATGATAGGGATAGAAGCACTACAGATCCAGATGTACAATACAAGTTTGTGAAGTTGGTGAATCAAGTTTTGAAATTGCACCAGGGTTCAACTTTAGATCAATTACGCATTGGTTTTTGCTTCAGGGGTAGTATTTTCACATTTGATCACTGGGTTAAATTTGCCATTCAAAAGGAAGTAAAAGTATTTGAATTGGACTTAGCCGCTGGCTGGCAACTTTTTGTTGGATTTCGCTATTATTATTTTCCTGATATTAACACATTGTCTTCTGGAGACAAGTTTTCCAGATTTTGTAGTAATCTGAAATCACTTAGACTTGTCAATATGGGTGTGAAGGATGCGACCATTCGTTATTTTCTATCCAATTGTCCATGCCTGGAGCAGGTCTGCGTTTCATTTTCCAAATGTTTACAGAGTTTGAGAGTTCCTGGTCCATTTCCGAGTTTGAAGTCGATGGAAATATCATTGTGTAACAATGTCAAGGGAATAGAAGTTGATGCTTCAAATCTAGAGTCTTTTACATACATTGGACCTGATATACTTGTGCCTTTTCAGAATGTTCCCCAGTTATCTGAGCTAACACTCGGAGATTGTTATTGTTATTCTTTTATTTTCAAAGCTGACGAGCACACAAGCTATTCCTCTAAGCTGAGGAAACTTAAGCTAATATTGCCTCCTCAGGTCGTAATTCGTAAATCACTTTGACAATCACCCCCCTTTTTTCATCTTGATATACCTTGAAGTAGCATTTCAGTTTTGTGATATTGACGCAGATATTAAATTTCTTGGTCCAGGCTGTGGGGAAAAGTACGATCACATCAACTTACCCCGATAACTTCCCTAGACTGGACAATCTAAGGGAGTTGGAGTTGGACATTAAGTTAGGCGCTGGTGAAAGCTTAGTCTTCTTCACTTTTTTTACCAAGGCATGTCCTTTGCTGTCTAGATTCACAGCCCGGGTAAGTATATCATCTTTTCTCGCAATTCATATCATTTATATTCTACACGCCCTCTGGCAATGATGTCCTGAGCCCTTTTCTTTAAGGGGCTATATTAGTACTCCATTAATACATGGAGTCTTCACTTTATTATTTATGGCGGTTTTCCAGCAGCATAATACATAAATAGACACTTCAATTTTGAGTTATCACATTTAGACATCTTAACTCGTCTCTACTGAACACTCCAACTTACAAAATGATCATCTGGACACCTCCAAAGTTTATTTGTTACATCACCATCTGGAGTCCACGGGACACAATGGAGATGAGTTGGAGTGATTAGTTATTGTTATCAGTTGAGACAAAGTTGAGGTGTTCACTTTGTCAACTGATGCTGAGTTTGAGTTTGAGTGCTTGTTATGCATTATGCCTTTTCCAGCATTATGCGTTGTTGAACTATATGGTTTCTCACTCGTTTTTTCTTCTTTCTTTCTATTGAGGCAGATAGGATACAAGTTTGTCTCAAATGAGGTAATGTAACCTGTTACTGCTACTTGTGCAGAGGTTCAAGTCCTCATATTTGGTCCTAAATTGGAGGTTGTTTTGCAGAGCATCGCTAATCAGTGTCATCGTGAAAGTTCAGCTCGATTGTGTACTCGTTTCGTTCACAAACATCTTAAAGTGGTGAAGTTAATTGGTTTTACAGGAGGTAGAAGTGATTATAAACTTGCGTTGCATTTGCTCGAAATTGGAAGATGCTCTCTTAACAACATCATCCTTCAGCCTACCTTTTACTACTACAAGGGTAAGAGTTTGGCATTATTCCATAAGCAGAGCAAGCGGCTTGAAAGGAAGTTGCCACCAGGGGTTAAACTCATTTTAATTCCATCATCATCTTGACCTACTTTTTCTTGCTGTGAACTTGGGATAGATCTCTGTTTATTTACTCCGCAATTTAGAAAAAAAAGGACTCCCGTTTGTTGTAATTTATTGATGACTAAAGGATTTCATGCTATTGTGCACTCTCATCAAGATTGAATCATGATGGATCATTTCCTATGCTCAACACAAAGATGATCTTACGACAAATAGCATGGATGTTTTGTATTGTATCGACCGTCTTTTCGCGATCCAACTAAAAATGTAGACGTGGGTATCAACTAACATCAACGTCTAAGCCCTTAGTAAATATATGATGAACGGTAAAAAAATTTACTCCCAACTTCTATTAAAAAAAAATAATTGTTTTGACTAATTAGTTCTCCATTAAATAATGTATATAGCACATAAATCTCAACAATTTGGGCATCAATTACATTTTATCCCGAAAGGTTTTTCAAATTATAATAATCTCAAAATTTTCACAACTCACGGATATATTGTATATGAGTTGTGTATATCTGGATTTAAGAGAGAAAAGGAAAAAAGGGGAGTTAAAGAGAGAGAAGGGAAAAAGGGGATTTTGTAATTAATTCAAATAGCAGGAATTTTTATAAATTATGTTATCTTAAGTTGTGTAATGATGTAATTTTCCTACCTATGTAATATAATTTATTGATTAGATATAGAAAACTCACTTCTCTAAATTTATATATATATATATATTTTTATTTTTTTTATTTTTTTTCTTATTTCTTATTTAGAAGTGACACTTTAAGGACGAACACAACAATAAATACCTGTACAAAGAGTAATATTTATTGTACCATAATTTGATGTCAAGTCATTGTCATATTGGTAAATAGTACCACTTTTCCTATAATGTTAACACGTATTAAACCTTTGTTGTTTTCCTTTCTAGGCTGACACATATTTACCTTTGTGTGCTTTAACTACTGTTTTCCAATTCTCCTTTTTCAATCTTCGGTTTTCATTTATCTCTCTCTTCTCACTTCCATGGATCTTTGTTAGTATTAATTTTCTCTCTCTATTTTGATTTTCTTCTCAGAAAATTTCAATTTGGTATCTCACTATTTGCTTTCTTTAGACAAATTTTTCAGTTTTGGCTCAACTGGCTTCCAAATCTCCTACTCTGATTATTCACACATGCACTAATTTTATTTACTTTCAAACATCTGTATTTTAGTTTGTGAACTCAATTAAAAAAAAGCTTTTGAGCTTAAAATATTTTTCCTCGAAATTGAAGCTTGATGTTGGATTAAGTATAACAGAGTTACGAAATCTTTCGAAATTTAAAGTTTGCCGTTTTAGATATATCAAAAGAAAGCTTTATTGAACTGAATTGTGATGGTTTGTTAATGATTTGGAGACCATTTGAGCTTTATAATGTGGCTTCTTTTGTCTGATCTAGACAAAGAAAGTCCGAAGCTTCAAAATTTGACTTTTAAATTGGGTTTCCCCAAATTGTGTATTATTTAGATTATGTGTTGTTGGATTTTATTAGAGATCTTTTAGTGAGATTAAATATCAAATTTGAGAATGTTTGGTGAAGTTAGTGTGCTTTGACTAAGATTTCACCAGCAACTTTGAAATAGAAAATTGAACATTGATGGTTTTTGTCGATTTTAAGTGGCAAAGAGAATATCTGATGAAAAGCATATGGTGTTTGCATGGCACATATCACGGCTTTTGGTGTTTGAAATATTGTTGCACAGAACCAAAGGAAAATTATGAGAATAAACAAGATCATGATATGTACATTTGAAAAAATGACTAATATGGTGCTTTAGCTGAAAAATATTTCACCTTCTTTTTCATTTGAAATGGTTGATTGCATAGCATTTTTTACATGTTAATAGATTTAAGTATGTACTCAATCTGAAAGTCACTGATTTGTTTGCTCTGATTTTGCTTTCTTGGAGACTTGGGAGTGTTTTTTCATGATTAAAGAACAAAGAAGTTACCTTTTCGAAAGTTGATGGAGAATAGGACTCCTCAAATTTCTTCTTAAAAATTATTTTACTTGAGAGGCTTATATCAGTTTATCATATTTAGCACTTTATACCAAGATTATCTTCCCCACATAGTTTTTTTTTTTTTTGGTCAAAACGTCAAAGCTAGACACTGAATCAGATACCTTATACAGAACAGGACCTTCACAACAACTCTTATGACCAGCTATTTGTGGACAGTATATGCATGTTTGATGTATATAAAAAGAAATAGAAAAGTTTGAGTTAATAATGATAAAGAAGCAACACAGCAAAAAAGGAAGCAAAAAGGGAAACCGAAACAATCACCATTTTTCCTCCTTGGGAATCGTCAGTGGAAACTGGGAAGAGGGAAAAAAGACGTGTGAGTTATTACTGTGTTTAAACTACGTGGAAACCCACACCTGGGCATGTTAATAGCTCATATTAGAATCAAATCACGGAACTATCCTTGATGGTAACTCTGTGACAAGAGTAACAACTAGAAATAATTCAAAGACAAAAAAAAATGTTTGAATCTTGAAATTTTATTAGTACCACATAAATTAAGAAAGAAGAAATGACCTCTATTATTTGAAAATTGCATAAAAATATTACAAATCATATGATAATAATTGACAATTTAATATTTTAAAAGACTTTAATGCTTTAAACTTATTCTATTTCTACTGTGGACAAAAATATCCTCCCAATATGCATATTTTTTAAACAAAAAGTGGGACCCATTATTGATGTATTGAAGGATGCTTTGGTAATTTTCCTATGATGAATTCGGTTTTTTTTAAAAAAAATTTAAATAAATTTTATAAAATATTATTAAGTCACGATAATAATTTACTTAAATATTCAAAAGATATAAAAATATATAAAAGATTTGATTGAATCTTAAAATTTTATCGGTGACACATAAATTGGAAGAAGTGAAATAATATATATTATTTGAAAATTACTTAAAAAGTTCTATAAATTACAGTAATTAACAACTAGAAATATTTCAAAGACAAAAAAATTGATTGAATCTTGAAATTTTATTAGTACCACATAAATTGAGAATGAAGAAATAACATTTATTATTTGAAAATTGCGTAAAAGATATTACAAATCATACAATAATAATTAGCAATTTATAATGTTAAAAGACATAATTTTTTTTTACCATAGTTAACAATAATTAAAAATTTGAACTATTTAAAATTAATATTAAAATTTGATTAACTCTTTAGTTTTGTCTGTGTCATATAAATTGAAACAAAAAATAATACATTTGGGCCCGTGCTAGCACGGGCTCCGGTGTCTAGTATATATATATATAGGAGAGGTGATAATGTCTAGTGTCAACTCCATAAAAAATGGATTTTTTTTAATTATTACAATTAATTAACAATCTGAAAATTAAAAAAAAATTGCCAACACTAAAAAAAAAGATATAAATATATGAAAATATCAATCAACTGTAAGAATTATACTGTACTAAATATCTCATATAATTATATAACTTTTTTAAAATATCATATAATTGATTTATGACTTCTAAAAAAAATTGAAAGACAAAATTTTAAAAATTGAATAACATGCCTACAATTTGATAGAACTTTTCTAAGTTATATTTTATTTTAATCTAACAATTAAATTTTCTTATATCTTTATTATTTTAACAAGAGGATAATATTGATAGGGTGAGAGAATTTATGATTTTAAATAGTTTAAAAAATAAAATAATTTGAATAATGCAAAAAAAATATTATCATAAAATTTAGACAGTGAACTAAGCTTACAAATTAATTATTTACATAAATATTCTATTATAATATATCAAAATGTTAAATGTTAACATTCTTTCGAACAAACTTTACCGTATAATATTATAATAAGTTTATTTTAAAATTGTTAACAAATTAATATTTATATTTATATTTATTAGCGTGTAACGCACGGATACATGTACTAATTGCTTAAAAGGAGAGTTAAAGAGAAAAGACAGGACTAAAAGGACTCTACTATTCTATTTGACATTTTTTTTTGAATGCTTTAAAAGGAAATTAGCGTGGTTGTTGCCTTCACGAGTGCGCGGGGTATTTTGTTTTAGAGTAGTTAATAGTAGAAGAGTTAATAGCATTCCCTTAATTATAAGCAAATTCTAATTAAGTAACTAAAATGCATATATATTTATCTCTTTGCTTGTGAATATTCAGAAATTTGTCAAAGTTATTAGATGTAATATATTTCTAAAAACAGTTAAAAATATTACATATTTCCTAAATATGGTCAAATCTTTTTGTAGACGTCGTTTATCTGATATTCTTTTTTACTATCATAACGAAATATTATTATAGAAACATACACATATAATGAAACGTGAAAATTAGTTCCACGATTTTTTTTCATATTTTATTTTTAACTTTAAAGTGAAATATTGTTATAGACACTAGCAAAGTTGGGGTACCCTTCAATTTTTGTAATTTCTAGTAGATATATATTCATTGTAAAATGGTGCATATCTACTCTATCGTTTAACAAATTATGCATATTTATCATTTGAGTAATACACATATATTTACTTAATTAATAAAATTTCAAAATTATTTTTTTAATTTAAGAAATGTCATGGCGCTTTAAAAAATCACGTCATCCGTTTTTGTACCCCTTCGCAGAATTCAACCCCAATCCAAATAAAAAATTCAATCTCTCTACTACTCAATCATAAATAAGATTGGATTAGGTCTAAATAAAAGAAGGATTGAATTTGTTTTGGTTGGTTACCTGAACGTTGATCTTATAGTTCTCTCCTTCCATTTTTTCCTAACCCTTCCCAACATTGATGTGAAAAAAAGAGAGGATCAATTTCTCCATTTGATCGAATTATTTATTTCTATAATTGGGATTTTAATTTTTTTGCAACAGCATTGAAGATATTATGGCACGTTATGTGAATCTTCCGGAGCATGATCGAGGACGATAATTTTATTATATTGTAGTGTATGTCATCACTTCTAAGTATACTAGTTACTTATACATAGAAAATTATTTAATTTTATTTTTTATTGAGCTCATATTGATATGTTTTACCTTTTTTTTGTCTGTATTTGTTTGTTTTGATCCTTGTTGTACGTGCTTTCTGTTGTAAAGGCTACACAACCAAGAGGTACCAATTGTTGCCTTTTTTTGTTTTTTTCTTTAAATGAATGAATTAAATCTTTTTGGATGGATTTTGCAGCGTCTCCAAAGGGCTATTGCTAAGCTAAAATGTGAAGCAGATCGAACTTATCAAGCACCAAGGTTTTTATTAACCTTCAATATATACATCTCTAACTTGTTTACTATGAAATTTATGCAGTTTTTAAAATTAGCTTCTAATTTTTAATTGATAATTTTTCTTTTAAATTATATGTGAAGTAGCCCATCGAGCGTTGATTCCCCCATAGAGGAATTTCAACAAGAAATTATTAGATACAAGACTCAAATAGAAGACTAAGGTAAATGTCTCATAACTATAAATTTCTCTAAGTTATATATGTTGACAGTGCAATGTATAAAGAATAAATTATGTATTGACGGTTTTTGTAGGAAGAATTATTCCAAGAGACCCTAAAACAAGTCCAAGCCCACAAAGTAAGCTATCAAGTTAATTACTCCTACTCTCTCAATTTAAGTGAAACACTCTCATTTTTATCTCATTTTCCACTTAACGGATAATATATAACCACACAAATGTTTGAGGCTTGTTTTATATTACAAGTTTATAAGTCTTTTTTTTAAAACTCCATATTCAGTTAAATAGTGACACATAAATTTGAACGTGCGGAGGGAGCATTTGATAAGTTGATCATCATGAATCTGTTCTTACTTTGCTTGATCATAAGCCATTTAATTTGGACTCACTTCTAATTTGGATGTAAGGATCGACGCAGCAAGTATTTGAGGAAAATTATCACTCTCCCCAAGCACAAAACACTACACAACCACAGGTCAGTTTAACTCATTGAAACTTTCTGATCTTGTTCAATCACAAATAATTTGACACGTTTGGGACCAAAGTGAACTTATGTGTGATTTTTGGGTTAAATTTTAGATGGATTTTTCAGCATGGTGAATAAAGTGGCAACAAATGATCCAATTGCAAATAGCATATTCATGGATTGGGTTCCACACATGTCCAAATTCTCAATTTTCTTGATGTAGGTAAATACTAGATGGGTAAGCACGGCCCAACGGCCAACATTATATATTTTCATTATGGATTTATTTTTGGAAAAACTGTCTAACCACACATACATCACGAGAAAATGATCAAAATGGTCCTTGATGTATAAGAGTTGAAGTATTTTGATCATTTATATATATCATCTCATCCAAATAGTCCTTAATGTATATGAAAAGATGATCATTTTAGTCCTTAGCCCTAAAACTAATCAAAAAAATAAAAAAAACTGTTAAATTTAACAGTGGGTCCCATAACATGCCAAACTTTTTAAAAAATAATTAAAAATTAGTAAAACCCCTTCTTCCTCAATTTGTTTTCTTTCACCATCACCATGGCACCCTGCTTCCTCAACTTCTTTCTTTCACAAGGTCATACTCCGTATCCTTGAAAGAAAAATCATACACACTACATTCATTTCTTATCTTTCGTCAGAACAAAAATTTGAGCAGCTCCTATTTTCTTATATAAGAAGAAGAAGAAGAAGAACAAAATCAAGATCGCTAAAACAAATGTGAATCAAGTAAATTAGTTAAACGATTCTATTTCTCCTCGAGATCACCATAAATCAATTCCTTTTAAGTTATAACTAATTTTCTTTTTGTTTTATCCTTTTCAAAATTACGAGTATTTTTTTCCAGCATCTTTATTCATTCCATTTTTCAAATAAAAGGATTAAAACTGAATGGACAGAGCTAGAAAATAATAATCTTAAGAAACTTTGTGTCTGTATGAGAGGATTTTATCAGTGGAAACAAAAATAGATCAATTTAAAAAAGATGGTTGAAGAAAACCGATGGAGCATAAGAGATTACGGAAGAAAGAAAGAGGAAGAAGGGTTCCACCAAGTGTGGGACCCACTGTTAAATTTAACAGATTTTTTATTTTTTTGGTTAGTTTTAGGGTTAGAGACTAAATTAACCATCTTTTTATATACATTAAGGACTTTTTGGATGAGATGACATATATAAAGGACCAAAATACTTCAACCTCTATACATTAAGGACCATTTTGATCATTTTCTCCATACATCACTATCATATATACTATATTTACCTCTAGTTTAAAATAATTACATATATTACCACTTTTAATATTTATACCATATATTTTAAAAGATTTAATAATATAAACAAATTCCTTAAATATGGTATTAGATAATTATCTTAAATTTAAATTCCTTAATTAGTGGTCATTAACAAATTAATTTTTTTCTATTCTCATGTGCTACCACCGGCCGTTCCCCACCCCATGCCAGCCCACTTTTTTTCTTCTTCTTCTTCTCCCTCTTTAATTTATTCCTTCATTCTCCCAATACATGTTTGCATGTTCAAATTAGTATTTTACTTATAGATTTGTTTCTATTGTTTTATTATTCTCATGTATCTTGATTTTGTATATGAGTTAAAATTCATAATGTTCTTAAGTTCAATTTTAAAAAGTTTACAAATTAGGTTTTATATTTTTTTAATTTTGTTGTTTCTCAAACACTTTAATGACTGACCATTCTCAAAATCGGACTATTCTTGTTAAATGTACTACACATTAACAATATTATACTAAATCAGACAACTTTTATTTGTTTATTTTTACTCATGAATTTCGCATTATAGGGAGTGACTCTTTATCCATCAACATTCAAGCTGAGAATAGATTTAAGTAGGAACGACCCAATCAAGATAGAGAATTACGTCAAGTTTTAATTAACAGAACAAATACACCATTAGATATGCAATAATGATGGATATAAATCATGTGTACATGTATCTAGTTAAGAGTTCATGTATCTGATTTAAGATTATATGTATCTATGAGAAAAAAATTCAGATGCTAAAAAGGGAAGAATTTTGAATTTTTTTACTCTTTTTTTGGATTAATGATAAATAGATATTCTACCATCGTGATTTTTGCCTAAATTCGTGCGTTTCAGTTATATTTTATATTTAGATATGAAATACATGTTTTGAATATAATGTATGAAACTAATACTTGATACATCAAATTAATACTAGATACATGAAATTAAAATTAGAACATCTAAATAGATACATGAAATTAAAATTAGAACATCTAAATAGATACATGAAATTAATATTAGACACATATAACAAATACATTAAATAAATCTAGATACTTCTATGATACATATGGGTGTACATGTATGATACTCATGTATCTAAGTGTTTAGTTAGTTGGATACATCATATATTGATAATAGATACATCAAATTAATGGGTTTATTATTTTAAGAGTAATAAAATGAAGTTAATCAAATTACATGACTAATATATACTGTTTCTTTGTTATCTTTTATTAATACTATTAATGAATTTAATATTTCAAAGAACAATAAAATGAAATTAACTAAACATACCTTGATTTCCACCTTATATTAAGGGATTTGATTAATTTAAGTTTTCAAAAATAATTGTTCATGTATGCTGAAAATCCTCAATTACTTCTCTAATTTAGGAAATTAGTTACAACTCGTGTATCTAAGCATGAAATATGGCAGAGAAAGTAATATTTGAAACTATCGAGAATCTTAGTAATTAGAACCTAAACTAGTGAGATTTATGTTGTGACGAAAAGATGAAAACGAAAATCTAAAATAAAGAACACCAAGTTTAACGTGGAAAAATCCTTCAAAACGAAGATAACCACCACGGGATCGACAAGATCCGAATTGCTTCTCTATAACAATAAGAGAGTTACAATTATTCTTCTAATGGCTACAAAACAAGTGCCAAAAGAGAACAAACAATAGCTACACTAACAAAAAATAAATAGAAAGAAACATCACCCAAACGTCGCTGCTGTTTGGGACCTAAAACAGGATCTTGCTGACTTTCGAATCCGATCTCCACCGTTCAAATAAACCATCAAGATGTCAGGAACACTCAGTCCAAATTTCAGTCCGATCCAACGGTTAGTTAATCAGGAAACACGATCTGAAGGTTGGTGGTCGAAATAAAAGACTGCAGCAAAAGAACCCTTTTTCTTCTCTTTTCTCTCTTGTTGAAAGCTCTCTAAAAAAACCTCTTTTATGTCCTAATATCTTTCAAAGACAATACTAATGAGCAATCTGAATTATTCTCTCAAGACCATCCTCTATTTATAGAGTTGTGCTTTTCCTTGCAAAGCCAAAACAAACTCCAAATAGGATTACTATTCCAATCCTTTTCCTAATAGAATTGGAAACCAAATAAAGAGAATAATTCCAATCCTTTTTCAAGTAGGATTAGGCCATGGGCCTTTGGCTGGAACAAGGGCAATAGCCCAACAAACTCCCCCCCCAGCCAAGAGGCCAAATGGACTTCAAGTGGAGGAACTCTTAACAGGCTTCATGCTTGCAGCACTTCTACAAAACTCATGCTTGTCTACGATCACCACTTTTGTAAACATATCTGAAGGATTGTCATCAGTGTGTATCTTCTCAACCTCAAATAATTTCTCCTCTATGGCCATTCTAATCCAATGATATTTTCTACTAATATGCTTGGACTTAGAATGAAAGGTAGAGTGCTTGGTGAGATAAATAACACTTTGATTATCACAAAATAAGACAAACCTTGATTGTTCAAAATCAAGATCTTTGATAAATTCCTTCATCCAAAGCAATTCTTTGGCACCTTCAGTGATGGCAATATATTCAGCTTCTGTGGTATGAGAGCCAGATTCAGTGATGGAGTCAGGTTCAGTGGTTCGATAATCGATGATTGAACCAAGTTAGAGATGAGTGTTCATCTTGGCAGGTGTAGTTCTAGCTGTAACCTTTTTTACAGTAATGGAGATTTTTGTTGGACAAATTGTTTCAGAGAGGTTCTCTGTGTTGAGACATAGATTTGATGGAGGATATTATGGAGAGGAGAAGCAAACTGTTGAAGATTATGTAAAGAAGGTGGACAAATTTATTTTGTCAGAAATCCAGGCCAAGGGGGAGATTTGTTGGGTATTATGTATCCTGACTTTCTTACCATAAATAGGTTTTCCTTTTAGGAAAATGTTTAGGATTGACTAGTCCTTTTCTTGTAGGAAAATGTTTAGAACTCTATAAATAGAGGCTTGTTCCTTCTAACTTAATCAGCATTAACAATGTAGTCTTAAGGGCTTTGAGAGTATTGGTTAAGGGGAGAATTTGTGGGACACAACTTGATACGTTATCACTTATGTGAACCTCCCATGTATTCCGAGTGAATTGATTGAGGTTAATTCTCTCTATATTTTGTACTCTCATGTTTATATAGTGGATTGCTCATCTCATTTGTGGACGTAGGTCGATTGACCGAACCACGTTGAATCTTTGTGTCTTTTGGTCTATTTCTCGTTTGTCTTATTACTCGTGTTCTTTCGAGGTTTGCTTTGCTAGCTTCCGCATTACACCTGTTTATTTGTGGTCCCAACAGGATTGTCATCAGTGTGTATCTTCTCAACCTCAAATAATTTCTCCTCCAGGGCCATTCTAATCCAATGATATATTCTACTAATATGCTTGGACTTAGAATGAAAGGTAGAGTTGCTTTGTGAGATAAATAGCACTTTGATTATGACAAAATAAAGACAAACCTTGATTGTTCAAAATCAAGATTTTTGATAAACTCCTTCATCCAAAGCAATTCTTTGGCACCTTCAGTGATGGCAATATATTTACCTTCTGTGGTAGATAGAGCTATGCACTTCTGAAGTCTTAATTGCCAAGAAATAACTCTCCCTCCAAAAGTGATCAAATAACTAAAAGTGGATTTTGAGTTATTAAGATTTCCTCCCAAATCAGAGTCTGTGTAGCATACAAGTTCAGACTTGCCACTACCAAAGCACAACTCTATATCTGAAGTACCCTTCAAATATCTTAGTATCCATTTCACTGCAGCCCAATGTTCTTTTCCAGGATTAGAAAGAAATCTGCTAACGGTACCAATAATGTGTAATATCTAGTCTAGTGCAAATCATAGCATACATCAAACTACCAACCGCGGAAAAGTATGGAATACTTGACATCTCATTCTTCTCTTCATTAGTAGATGGAATTTGGGTCGTACTCAACTTAAATTGTTTAGCAAGAGGTGTACTAACCACTTTTGTCTCTGTCATGTTGAACCTCTTGAATACTTTCTCAATATACTCCTTTTGGGAGAGTGATAAACTCATTCTTGTGTCTATCTCGATGAATTTGTATGCTTAGACCTTCTTTACTGGCCCTAAGTCCTTCATCGCAAATGATTTGCTTAACTCTTTCTTAAGGACTACAATTTTAGATTTATTTTTGCCAACAATCAGCATATCATCCACATAAAGTAGTAAGATAATAAAATCATCATCAGAGTTCAAGCCATACAAGTTCTTTCTCAATTTGCAAACATGGTTTTTTTTCCTTTAACGATGAAGCCTTCAGGTTGGTCCGTGTAGATCTCCTCTTCTAAATCACCATGAAGAAAGGCAGTATTGACATCCATCTTCTCAACCTCTAAATCTAGCCTTGCGGCTAAGGCTAGAATTATACGAATAAAGGACATTTTCACAACATGAGAGAAAATTTCATCAAAGTCAATTCCCTTTATTTGACCAAAACCTTTGACAACTAACCTAGCCTTGTATCTAAGTGCAGATGTATGTTGCTCTTGCTTTAATCTGAAGATCCATTTATTTTTTAAAGCTTTCTTACCTTTCGGTAACTCCACTGGCTTATATGTGCCATTCTCGTGAAGTGACTTCATCTTGTCTTCCATGGCTTCTACCCACCTATCTCTATGAGTATCTAGCATGACTTCATCATAACCTTCAGGTTCTCACATATCAGTTAAAATGATATACTCATTAGGAAAATAACGTGTTGAGCTTTGCTTCTCTCTAGTGGATCTTCTACAAGAGGTTTCCGGAGCATCCAAATTTGTCATCTCAGTATTAGTTGGTTGATAACCAACCACAACATCACCAATAGGAACATCTATAGGTTCTACACCCTGATCATTATCTAGATCATTATCTTGGGTTCCTTCATGTGCAAAAGATGTATCAATAATATGAATTGGATCAACATCAACTAAGCTCTCATCAATCTGAGAATCTGGTTTCTCAACCTTGTCAATACTTCAATAGTTTGATCTTCAAAGAACACATCATCACAACTCCTAATGAGCTTCTTATCAATTGGATCATAAAAGCGATATCCAAACTCATCTTGACCATAACCAATGAAGATGAACTGCTTAGTTTTAACATCCAATTTCGACCTCTCATCTTTTGGAACATACACACAAGCTTTACACCCAAACACTTTCAAGTGATCATATGAAACATCCTTAGCAAACAAAACTCTGTTTGGAACATCACCATCCAAAGCAACAACAAGAGACAAATTGATAACATAAGCAACAGTGTTAAGTGCTTCAGCCCAAAATGAATTTGGAAGTTTAGCCTCTGAAAGCACGCATCTAACTCTCTCAACTAATGTTTTGTTCATCATTTCTGCCAGGCCATTTAATTGAGGAGTCTTTTGATGATGAATTCCTTGCGATTTGCAGTAGTTATCGAAGGGACCAATATACTCACCACCATTATCAGTGCGAATACATTTTAATTTATTTCATGTTTGTCTCTCAGATAAGGCTTGAAACTCCTTAAACACATCAAGTACTAGATCTTTGGATTTTAAAAGATATTCCCTAATCTTGCGAGAATGATCATCAATGAAAGTTGCAAAGTAAAGCGCACCACTTTTTGACTTCACTTTAAAAGGACCACACAAATCAGAGTGTACTAGCTCCAGTAGCTCAGACTTTCTTGAAGGAGGATGACTGTGAAAAGAAATTATTTTATGTTTCCCAGCTAAGCAATTAACACATCTTTTTACCTTTGCTTGTTTCACACCAGCAAGCAAATTCTTCTTAGCCAAACAGGTGATTCCCCTCTCGCTCATATGACTAAGCCTCTTGTGCCACAATTCTGATAAAGTCTCACTTTCCACCAAATTTATAGAGTCTCCAAGAATCGATCCTTGTGTCACGTATAAATTTGAATGCTTTCTTCCTCGAGCTACAATCAATGAGCCTTTGGTGAGCTTTCATTGGCTATTGAACAAGTCATTATGATAGCCATCATCATCTAGTTGTCCTACAAAGATCAAATTCAAGGGAATGTCTGGAGCATGCTTGACATTCTGAAGGACTAACGTTGAACCATTATTGATTTTCAAACAAACAGTGCCAACACCAAACACCTTAACCTCACCAGCATTACCTCTCTTTAACACCTCAGAGTTAACAGAAGTATAAGATGAAAATAAGTTTTTTCTCGGTGTGACATGTGATGTAGCTCCAGAATCTACTATCCAACTTGTATCTTGAGATACAAAATTGATGACGTCTTTATCACAAGCAAAAAGAAGGTCATCTCGAACAACAGCAACAACATTGTTTCCATTATTTTCTTCTTTCTTCCCTTCTTTAAGATCTTGCTTCAATTGTTTGCAAAATCTACTAATGTGTCCTTTCTTTCCACAATGATGACATATAATATTTGGATTCCTAAATCTTAACTGGCTTCTACTTTTACCTCTACTCTTCGGATCTCTTGTCTTATCTCTCCCTCGATCTTCTGTGTACAAAACATCTGAATGAGAGGATGTGCCTTGAGATTTTCTTCTAACTTCTTCATTCAACACACCACTTTTTCCATATTCCATAGTCACCTTACCACCAGGAGCAGAATTTGTTCAAGAGACATGAAGAGTTTCCTAAGAATCCGGTAGAGTATTAAGAAGCCAAAGTCCTTGTATATCATCATCAAAATTAACACTCATTCCTGATAGCTGATCAAGAACACCTTGAAAATCATTTACTTGATCAAGAATATGATTGCCCTCCTTGTATTTAAAGGTCATCAATTGCTTTAGCAAGAAAAACTTGTTATTGCCAGTTTTTTAAGCGTAAATCGTCTCCAACTTTTCCCACAATGTTCTAGCATGTGTCTCATTCACAATATGGTTCCGAACATTATCTACAACCCATTGTCTTATATATACACATACTTGTTGGTGCTCGAAATCTCAATTTTCATCGGTCACAGGCTCAGGTTTATGAGCAGCAAATACGGAAAGATGCATCTTCTTCACGAACAATAGATCTTTCATCTTGCTTTTCCATATGTTGTAGTTTCTTCCGTTTAGACATACCATCTTACTCATATTCCTCTCCATATAGAGAACTTCGCTCTGATACAAGTTGTTGGGACCATAAATAAACAGGTGTAATGCGGAAGCTAGCAAAGCAAACCTCGAAAGAACACGAGTAATAAGACAAACGAGAAATAGACCAAAAGACACAAAGATTCAACGTGGTTCGGTCAATCGACTTACGTCTACAAAAGGAGATGAGCAATCCACTATATAAACATGAGAGTACAAAATATAGAGAGAATTAACCTCAACCAATTCACTCGGAATACATGGGAGGTTCACATAAGTGAAAACGTATCAAATTGTGTCCCACAATTTCTCCCCTTAATCAAAACTCTCAAAGCCCTTAAGACTACATTGTGAATGCTGATTAAGTTAGAAGGAACAAGCCTCTATTTATAGATTTCTAAACCTTTTCCTACAAGAAAAGGACTAGCCAATCCTAAACATTTTCCTTAAAGGAAAACCTATTTATGGTAAGAAAGTCAGGGTACATAATACCCAACAAATCGTTTTTTAGGTGTTTGATGTAGTCATATAGTGGTGAAGGATAGATAAAATCTTATTTAAAATAAATAAAAAATAAAGCCAAAATTGCATTGCTTGTATCCTAAAATGTTAATATATTGCATCAGGCATCTACTTACAAACTGAAGCACTTGTAGATGACAAAAGTAATAATGTCAAGTCAGATTTAGGTTTAGCATCAAACAAATTAAATCTCAAAACTATCAAATGAGGAGAGAACCTTCAAAATTGACATACTTGCTGAAGATGCAACAAAACTAATATGTAGGTATATTATTGCCAAAGTATGTCTAACAAAGTACTTTAGTTTTCACTATACCTTTATTAATATATCGGCATTTCACATATCAAAATAACATAACATAAAAAATAAAAAATAAAAATGCTCATCTAATACACAAATTTCAGAGCCACTTGAGATCATTAAAGCTCTTCATCTGAGTCAATCTATTGGAAAGAAGCAGTCAATAGTGAGATCGAATCAATTTTAAGTAATCATACTTGGGAGTTGGTTGATCTTCCTCCAGGAAATAAACCTTTAGGATCAAAATGGATCTTTAAAAGGAAAATGAAAGTTGATGGGACTATTGACAAATATAAGGCTAGACTTGTAGTCAAAGGATACATACAAAAAAAAGGTTTGGACTACTTTGATACATAATCTCCAGTAACAAGGATAACATCAATTAGGATGTTAATAGCACTAGCAACAGTGCATGATCTAAAAATCCACCAAATGGATGTAAAGACGGCCTTCTTAAATGGAGAATTGGAGGAAGAAATTTACATGGAACAACCTGAAGGGTTTGTAGTTTCTGGTAAAGAAGAAAAGGTGTGCAGACTTGTGAAGTCGCTTTATACGCTCAAGCAAGCACCTTAACAATGGCATGCTAAATTTGACCAAACAATGTTGGCAAATGGATTCAAGATTAACGAATGTGATAAGTGTGTTTACATTAACAACGTTTCGAATCATGAAGTCATTGTTTGTTTGTACGTTGATGACACGTTAATAATGAGTAAAGATATTGACAATATAAATGCTACTAAGCGCATGCTGTCCAGCAAGTTCGATATGAAGGACTTAGGAGTTGCTGATTTGATCTTAGGGATCAGGATTCTCAAAACTCCTCAGGGACTAGCATTATCTCAATCTCATTATATTGAAAGAGTAATGGATAATTTCAAGTACTTGAATTTCAATGTTGTCAAAACTCCAATTGATTTAAGCTTTACATTTCAAAAGAATGTAGGTGAAAGTGACTCTCAGTTGAAATATGCCAGAGTGTTGGGAAGTTTGATGTACATTATGAATTGTACGCGACCAGATATAACATGTGCTACTAGCAAGCTGAGTCGATTCACTAGTAATCCGAATCAAACTCACTGGATGGCAATGAAACGTGTGTTGGGTTATTTGAAGCATACACAACACTATGCTTTGCATTAAAATAAATATCCTGCCGTGATTGAAGGATATAGTGATGCAAATTGGATCACCGGGTCAAATGAAGTAAAATCCACAAGTGGTTATGTGTTTACACTTGGTGGAGGAGCAGTATCTTGGAAATCATCCAAACAGACATGTATCGCTCACTCCCCGATGGAATCTAAATTTATTGCTTCAGATAAGGCTGGTGAAGAAGCTGAATGGCTCCGGAATTTCCTAGAGGATATTCCATTCTGGCCCAAACTTGTGGGACCTATTTGCATACATTGCGATAGTCAAGCAGCAATAGGTAGGGTAGGGAGCGTTATGTACAACGAGAAGTCTCGTCATATACGACGGAGACATAATACCGTAAGACAACTGCTCTCTAGTGGAATTATCACAATTGACTATGTGAAGTCAAGCGATAATGTGTCAGATCCACTAACAAAAGGCCTAGTGAGAGAGACAATTGAAAGATCATCTAAGGGAATGGGTTTACGGCTTAGGACAAGTCAGCATGACGGTAACTCTATCTAGCAGACTGGAGATCCCAAGAGCTAGGTTCAA
>JAJOOO010003552.1:0-38106 GCA_029582685.1 Solanum piurae
AGGGTCCTCCTCAAGGACCCCTTGGGTGGTCCTTGGGGAGTCGTACCTTGATGTTTAACACCTAAACCCCTCAACCTAAGCTCAGGAATACATTAAACAACCTCAAACCCCATACCAAACTAAAAAACAAACTCGTTAGGCTCTAGTTTAACTTACTAGTTTTCCGGGTCGTTACAGTTGAGGGCATGCGTGATAGATTTTTAAAGGTAATTGGGATGACCACTTACCATTGATAGAGTTTGCCTACAATAATAATTATCATTCTAGTATTGGTATGACTCCCTTTGAAGCCTTGCATGGTAGAAGATGTAGGTATCCGGTTGGTTGGTTTGAGGTAGGTGAAATTACTCTTATGGACCCCGAATTGGTTTATGAAGCTATTGAGAAAGTTTGTCTCATTAGAGAGAGGTTGAGAACGACTCAAAGTAGACAAAAATCTTATACCGATGTGAGGAGAAGGGATCTAGAATTTGAAGTTAATGATTGAGTCTATTTGAAAATCTCACCCTTGAAGGGTGTAATGAGGTTTGGCAAGAAATGGAAACTTAGTCCCCGATATGTAGGCCCATATCAAATTTTGCAACGTATTGGGAAGGTTGCCTATGAGTTGGAATTGCCATATGAGTTGGCCCCGGTTCATTCGGTATTTCATGTTTTCATGCTTAAGAAGTATTGGAGATTAGCCGTCCATTATTCCCCTAGAAGGGTTGGAAGTTGATGAAAGCCTTTTCTATGAAGAGGTTCCGGTAGAGATACTAGACCGGCAAGTCAAGAGATTGAGAAACAAGGAAATAGCTTCCGTGAAGGTTTTATGGAGAAAAAATTTAGTTGAGGGTGGTACTTGGGAGGCCGAGGCCAATATGAAGTCCTGATATCCTCATATTTTTCCTTCTACTCCTAATCAAACTTTAGGTAAGTAGTTCCTCTTGAGTTTTAGTGTTTTTGAAGTCATGTGTGTTATATGAGCTTTTCCATGATTTCCTTATGTTATGCATTTTCTTGATGAAATTCATGTTTAGTAAGAAAATGAGTTTTCATGATTTATGTTCCTCATGTTGTTGTGCATGTAGTATGAGTTTCCTATTTGACTTCGTGAGATGAATAGATGAACACACTTTAGTATGCTCTCGAGTGTAATTTCATATTGGCTCCATGATGATGTGTTGAGCATTATTTTAGTTGGAGAAGGTAGTTCCCCCTATGAATATGAGAAATATTGAGTTTCATGCATATTGGGTTGTTAGATGTAGTTCCTACTTCCTTATATTGCATTGACTATGTTTTGAGATAGAGTTGATGTTTCCTCCTTTGAATGTGCATTATTTTGATGTTTCATGCATGATGGGCTACTAGTTTTGAGTCTTCAATTCCGTAAGATGTCTAGATCATCATTCGAGGACGAATGATCCCAAGGAGGAGATAATGTAACATTCCAAAAAACTAGTAGACTAAACTAGAGCCTAACGTAAGGGTTAGAGTTCTAAATAACTACCGGTATTTAATATATATGTTTTTGGGTTTAAACATCTAGGTACGACTCCCCAAGGACCAATCAAGGGTCTTTGAGGAGGACCCTAAAACAGTACACCCACTAGGGGGACCTACGGGCAGTAGGTGGACCCACGCCCCATGGATGGGGGTCGTGGTTCAAGGCCCTAGAAATTGGGATGAAGAACCCCAACCCACGGTTCACTAGCACGCCACGTGGGTCCATCTACGAACTGTGGTTGGTCACTGAAACTGCCATTTGGTAGTTAGACTTAGGGGGCTTTTGGGATTTTCCTTTTAATTAATTTTTAAGTGATGTCATTTTAGCCTATTTTTAAACACCTATATAAGTTCTTTACCCACCTAAACTAATTCATCTAAATCATAATTTCTAAATCCCCAAATCAAAACCAAACCCTCTAAAAAATATTCTCTCTAGAACTCCAAGGAAGAAGAAGAAGAAGAAAGGTGAAGTTAGGGTTGAAGGATCCATCCTTTATACTCAATTTCGTGGGAATTCTTCAATAAGTTATGGTAGTTCTTCATCCATGGGTAGCCTTCACCTATGGAGCCCTTTCAAAAACCCCAATTTCAAAGTTAGAAAACCCAAAATCTAGGGTTTGACTCCAATCTCATGGATTCCTTTCGAATTTGTTTTTTTATTGGATTATGTTTAATTATGGATATATTGATGATTTTATATAATTTTAAGTTGAATTCCTCAAGAATCCATGAATTTCCCTATTTTTCCAAATTGGATCTATAAGTGCGGTGAATTGTAGAAAGAAGAGTATTATACGATTATGCCTATAGTAATAATAGTAATTGAATCATGTTATAATCCATGTCTAATGTAGTAATTCTAGATATGTTGATTGAATGTGATCTATGGTCCTTGAAGGGCAAAACATGAGAAATATGTATGTTTATGAGGTTTATGTATATGCATTTATATCACTTTGAGAGTAAAGTGAATTTGATTATGATCTTATTGTTGTGTTGATTGGATGATTATCCCTATATACACACTTATGAATGAATATGATATGAGGTTAAAGGTTTGTCACATGTAATGATTCTAAGGTTGGAAGACTAGTCTCACATGTTGAATCTATGGGCTTTAGTATGAGTTATGGTGGATTGAGTGTCAAGACATTCTTCCATAATTATGAACTTAATTCAAGACTTAATATGAAATCAATGGGAATTAATACTTAGCACCGTGTTGATATGAATATGAGATGAAAGCTTATACACTAGTTGAGTCCGGCTTTCCAAATGAGTTCCTTCTACCATAGTTGAGTCAGGGTTTCCAGAGTATGTATCTCATGAAATGGAAACCTTATACCTTAGTTGAGTCCAGGTTTCTAGAGGCAATCTCATTATCCCATAAACTATGTGCCCAAAGAGGTCTTTAGCTAGTGGATCCACCTAAGCTAAAAGTATGGTTCTACCTTTTGCAAGTAGGACAACCCTTTTTCAGTGTGAGGTAGACACCAGATTCCATGGTAAGCTCACATGTTCTATGTCGGTTAAGGATAATCTCCTACTATGATAATATGAACAAGAATATGAGTTATGAACTATAGTTACTCAAGAAGATTTCCTCAGTGTGGGTAGGATTATGGGATCTTATTCATGCATTGCACAAGGATGCTTTAAGGGTATTTATGGTATGTTTCCATCATGTTGTGATGATCTATATGTTGAATATGCTTATGACTTATGCTTTTACACTAATCTTCATGATGAATCTTAAACTTGGTAAAGTTCATGCTTGTCAACTAAAATGTGTTTTTAGCATATTTTCAAGGTTTTTATGCATGATTATCATACTTAGTGCAATTTTGTACTAACCCATATTTTCGTATATTTTCCAAAGTGTAGGGTCCGATTCTTAAGGCGATCATTATTTGATTCAATCTTGGATTCGACTATTCTCCTAGCTTGTGGTGAGTCCTCATGAGTCGAGGACAAATGTTTTCATTTGAGCTTCATTCTTGTACTTTCATTTTCAGATTATGTTGTTTTGGGCTGTGACCCTATTTTGACTCAAGTATTGTAATAGATGGCTAATTGAGACAAGTCTAGGCTTCCGCTTTGCTTTTATGAAACTTTTAGACTTAAATGTGTTATTAATCTTACTGATCTAATGTTTTATGTTATGATATGCTATGTGGATTACATGGTGCCTTTATGGATATTATGTGCCTTGTTACGTCTAGGGGGTACCCTTGGGTCGTGCCAATTTGAATCATGAAAAATGAAGTCCAAGTAGCGTCATGGTGTGTACGAGCATGAAAGGGGAACTCAAAAGCACAAACATAAACTTGAACTGATAAAAAAGAAGAACATACACACCTCATTTCAACTCAACTCAACTTAATTCAATGATACTCAAAGATACTCAAACTCAGAAATACGCAACTCAATTCAATATAAAAGCAACTAGAAAGATGCAATATAAGGAAAGCTTTTAAAACAATATATAATAAATCAATGTATTTAAAATACAATAATAAGCTCTTTTACTCTTATTTGGGAGCTTCTCTAACCGACAACTATCACTATGAGCTATGTGATGATACAACGTTTTGCCCACGCAGCCAGAATTGTCCTATACATTGCTGGAGTATAAGACATCCTCAACTAAGTGGATCCATAGCTATGCTTAAAAAGCAATAAGGAATCATCTAAAAAGTATGACCCTTTACCCATGTTGGCATACATGGTTTATGAGGACTTTGAGTTGTCTCAACTCGTCCCCATATCGGTGCTCAATAATACTCCCAATAATATAACTCATGCTCATATGTTTAAAAACATTTCCTCATCCTCAAACTTTGAGATTATAGTGCTCAAAAACTCCTCATGAACTCATTTGGAAATCAAAGTTTACTCTCATTTTAAATGTAAAACATTTACTCTTGGGATTACATATTCCCTTATATTCATTTTGAAAACATGTACTCGACTCTCCTCATCCTCAAGATCAAGTACTCAAGTAGTAAAACAAGTTTTAAAAGATTGTAAAAGACTTCTCAAAATGACTCAAAAAACTCTCTTAAACTTGACTCTTAATCTTTTCTTGAATTTGAAATGTGAATTCAAGAGTTATGATTCATGATATATAAGATCTCTTGCTGATTCATGAAGGTTTAAATTGTTAGGATTAGGAAAGGAATGGAAGCTCGACTCAAAGGAACAAGTGCGGAATGCAAACGAAGAAAAAAAGTGGCCTAACACTTTGTGGCGCAGGGGTGGCATGCCACACTAGGCCTCCCCTTAGTGGGGTTGGTTTGTGGCACAGTGCTGGCTCCCCACACCAGCCTTGTTGGCGCACCGAGGGCGCGACACCCCAACCTTTTTCCAGAAAATTCCATCGAATATTTCTTTTCAATTTTTGCCCTAATTCATCTAGAATCGATTGATTTCTCGCAAACTCTCTTAGATTCGCATACCCAACATAAGTAAATGAAAATCTACTCAAATCTCCTCAATAACAACCCTCAAACTCAAAACCCTCACCTCAAGAACTCATCAAAACCCATTTACAAAGAATGAAGAACGAAACCTCAAGAAAATTCATCAAGAACCTCAATACATGGATTTTATGGACGAAATTTTATCAAGAAACTCATGATTGGCTTGAGGTTGAATGAACCCAATCACTATGAAAGCTTAAACACCTCATAAGGATTAAATCCTTGGTCAAATTCCTCAAAGATCTCAAGAATCTTGATCGCTTGAAGTTTTTCTCCCTTTTTCTCCACTTGAACTTTTCCCTAACCTTGCAAACGTTTTAAACTTTAGCGTAGACTGATTTTAATCAAATTTGACCCCTAATTTGGTGGGAAAATGTATGGACTAAGTTGAGTAAGGAAAATACCAAAATACCCCTCCATAATTTGAATGAATTTCCTTAACTATACAGGCTGAACTCAAACATGCATATTTCCCTCACCCAAACTCAAAATTTAGCAAACTCGGTGGTGTTGGAAAGAGTACTCAAAGATCTTTCATTTGATATCTAATGGGCCACCTTAATCATCATGTGCTGAAAGTTATGGTCGTTTGAAATTGACCCAAAACTCACAATTTAAGACTAACTTGCACAAATCTCAAATTGGTTATTTCTAATTTAGTTCTTTCTAAATTTAGCCTTTTCTTAGACCAGGTGTTACAGTACTAATGACTGGTTCATATGTTAATTAGATTCTGAGATATGATTTTTATGAGCTAATATTTATATATTAAATTTCTTTCATAAGTTCGAATATTATTGACTTCAATGTTTCAAAAACCCGCTACCATTTATTTGGTCATAATATTCTTTGTGCAACTTTTATGTAGTAGTACTTTCTGTTGGTAACAACTATAATACTTTGTGTACTAAAAGGTAGGTTTGCATTCAATAGATACTAATCCACTATATACATATATTTAATAAAATAATAAAAAAGAAAAGGTTTAATAGAAACAATAAATTGTGAAATGTATTCATCCAAATGGCAACAAATGTATCATGGTTAATATTGTGTGATATTTTTAGGATACAATATTTATATCAAGCGTCGATAAAAAATTTTGTATTTAAAAAAAAAAAAATATTATAATTTTATCAACTAAAAGTTCTCCTTTTATTTTTGATAAGTTATTTTTGCGAGGATTTGTTTAGTTCTTTTGCCTTCATTGTAGTTTGGCTTTAACTTTTTATGTCTTCTAAATTTGTTTATGTTTGCATGTTTATGTTCTACCGATTACATTTTAGATTACATACATTTATCTAGATGCATTATCAATCTATTTAGATTTTTCTTTTCCGCTTAACCCTATATAGTAATTAAGAAGACCAATGTTCCATGGTTTCTTACTATCCACTATACTTGAAATATATATATATAACTTATGCCAATTAGGATGGGATATACGTTCAATATACAAATAAAAAAATAATTATATTATAAATATAAATTAGAAGCTCACAATCTAAAGTCGAACTATCAAAATGTCCATGACAATTAGTTTATAGGCTATTTTACCCTCCAATGTTGAGGGCATACCAAGGGTTAACCCACAATTTCTGTCGATGATTTTTTTCTCGCTTGGTTACGAGACTAGAGCAAATTTTCTCGAGTTACGGTCTAATATATGTGTCAACGAACGGATTCTCTTGCTGCCGATATGAGGAATTATTAAATATTGTTCCTACAATAATTTAGGTTTAGATGAATGACATTTATTGTGCTCTATTTGTATGATTTGGAGAAATGTATATAATTCTTCTTCATGTTTTTGCAATTTTTTTCAAGGGCAATCAATACTTTTATTAACTATTTAAGTAGTAATTATTGATATATTCATATCATGATACATTACATGAATTATCTTAATTATCTTCATATATTTCTTGTTTGGTGTCAAATGCATAGTTCTGTTTAATGAATTTTATTTTATGACTAAAATATAAATGATAAAACTAACATGGCTAAGTTCACCTTTTTCATATTTTATAACTTAACTTTTTAAATATATCAAAAAATTTACTATAATGATAAGGAACAAAACATGCAAAGTATGTTTTGAAAAACTAGTATATCTATATATAAATTCACGAAACATATACATATCTTGTAAAGATATCTGAATAATCATTAAAAGAGATGAAATATCAAATAGACACTTAATGCTAAATTTAAAGGGCAATACATACATTCAGTCAAGATTTTAGAAAGACTAATTGATAAATTATATAGTTCTTAAAAGTAAATTTAAAAACATTAAAAAAGTGCAAGGTCTTTTTTTGCTCTATAAAAGCTTCACTCTTCTTCCTTTAACCCTCAAAACCCTACATTTCATTTAGCCGTCACACTCTTTTTCTTTAGAATGTGAATAGCCTTCATGATTCTGTAGTTGTTACTTAAATGATATTCTTGAAGTGATGAATGTTCTTAAGGATGTACTTGAAGAGGGCTCACAAATTGCATCTAGTAAGATTAGACACATTCATTACTTGTAGAATCACCTTTGAGTAACATCCTACATGTTAATTCTATAAGAATGTAACTTCACCTTCATCTGACTTTACATGTTAAAACTTCACCAAAAAATGATTGTTAACTCTTTGTTTAGTTTTCAACATAAGTGAATAATTTTATATCTGTGTTATTAATATATAATTGTGTTTAGAATTTTTATTGTAAGTTTTTCTATAATATAGTAAAGTGATTTTTTTTCTATTCCAAAGTTAACTGGAAGAGGCAGATTCATATTGAAAGAGACTTATGATAATTTTTTTATTGTAATTTAAGTTAATTCATAGATCTTCTTGTTAAGTGGTGATTAATCGTTCCATTATAGACATATTAAATGCTAAGTTGATAACCATGGATTTGTTGCATTGCAAGTATTTGATCTATTGGTTTTCTAGGTTTATGTTTAAAGCTATATATATGGTGCATTTTTAGTCAAAAAAAAAATCCGAAGACGGTAGAAGTCAAGATTACTAGTGTTTTGCATGATTTGTTCAGTTTTTTGACAAGGCATCGAGGAGATTGATGATACTATATATATATATATATATATATATATATATAGTTTTTACTCACGAATGTGTATCTTATGTCGTGATATCCAAATCACTCCTACAATGTTTACATTCCACTTATTTCAAGCTGAAGCGGGTGATGCTCAATTGCAAAAAGATTTATGTTTCTACATCGGGAGGTATTTGAAGAAACATAACATCTCATGCACTACGTATTATTATTCAGTTTGAAATATAAGATTTAGTGTGAAACTGTTAGACTTTAGTAGTACAATAGTTTCCTTATTATAAATGGAGTCTTATTTAAGTAAACTATATATGTGTGTGTACAATTCATAATTGTAGTCTTGTTTGTTCGAGGAGGCAATTCTTAGTTTGTATTTTTTTCCAGAATGTACAATATATCATAAATCAAAAAAATTTCTTTCCTGATTTGTTTTAATTTGTTATTTATCATTCAACTTCAATTATTTAAATTTACTTTGAAGGAGGAATATTTTCTTTGTGTAAGATTATCCCTTTATAAGAAATTTAAGTGTTTAATTTGAAAAGAATAGAGACACTACTCCTATGTTCCTATAGGACTACACTGATAAAGTGACATTTGATAGGAAAAGCTTCGCTCAAAGTGGGACTTTACTGTACAAATCTTGATTAATCAACTTCAATCATTTTATCAATTCGATATCATATCTATTTATATAGGATATGGTTTCAAAGTTTGAAAGTTTGTCCTACATTGCTAGATCCCAAAACTTAAAATATGTTCAATGATAACACTCGAATTTCCTCCTTAAAATAAATTAAAGGGACATCGGTCGTAGTCAATAAAAATCCCAACGAAGAGTCAGGGTCGAATCCCACAAAGAATGATATATCGTATAGAATTCCTATCAAGAAATTTTGATTTTAAGATCGCTCATTTTTAATATTAACATGTGGGTGGATAATTCCACCAATTCAATAAAAAGTTTTGGTTATCAATTATCACAATTAAACTAAAATTTTGATGAATTTAAGAGTAACGAAGCAATCTTGGCGCGGGGATTTGAAATTGATGTCACATGGGGGTAATTGTTCTGATTTATAGTGATGAACAATAATAAATAGGGTAGGTCATCTTTAATGACGCTAATTATCCTTCGATCTCATATCATCTATCAATAGAATCTCTTTGTGGTCTCATCCAAACTCCAAATTAAACATCCAAATACCTTACTCTATTCTTTCTTTAGAAATAGCGAAAATAGATCAGACCCATAACCTTTATTTTCAAGCAAGATACAGACACCAAACCTAAATTGCTATTATCGAACTAATTACCCACTTCAATCAATCTCTTTCGAGCATCGACCAGATATCAGAAGTAGGAATTAAGTTTGCAACCTGAACCCATAAATTAATCTAATGCTAATTATCCCAAACTCATGTATGAACAGCAACAAAAAAGAGCATAACACAATACCTACTACATCAAATAGACACTCAACCCCATAATTGCACCCGAAGATCTTGGGGTTTTAGCCACACATCACAAAAAAGAAGAAGAAAGGAGCCATGTATAACATGAAATTAAAAAATTACAAGTAAACCTACTTTGGAATCAACTTTAATTTATAAAATTCAAGAGCAAAGTTGTAATACCCCCAAAGCTAGAAAGTGTTCTTCACAAGGGCCAAGTGTTGTCTCTCTAAACTCAATTTTGAAAAAATGTTTTCAGACCTATTTTCCTCGTTTAAATTTCTATCTCCTTTAGGAAATTTATAATTTCAAAAAATTTGGCACAAAATGTCACGCCCCGATCCTACACACTGGGCGGGACTGGTACTCGAGAACCATTGCTGGCCCCAAGTGAACCCTTGGCCTGGCTAGACTCTCAGTAGAAGACTTACTCAACAGAAAATGTACTTGAACACAATCTTGAATAAACTGTCTGTAGATAAACTGAAAATGTTTAGAAAATATCATTCAACTTAGACAAAATGGCAACTCAAGTATTTAAATCAAACACCTGAAACATCAAGACTAAAGAACTCATATCTAACTATCTATAAAGCCTCTAGATACTAAGAGGGATGTTGGGACATGACCCCCGATCAGCCTAACAACTGAAAATAGCCAAAAGCAATAAAACAAAACATAACCAAAGGGATCCTCCGGAAAGCAAGGAGGCTCACCAACTGACTCTGAGTGCTCGACTAGATCAACGAGGTGCTGGATGCTGATCCTGGTTACATGTATCTGCATCATAAAATGATGCAAGCTAAATGACATCAGTACAGTGAATGTACGAGCATGCTAGAGGAAAACTAAACACGACATAAGCTTGAAATGAATATCGAATGAAACACTTACCTCAACTTTACTTAAGTCATGAATACTCAACTCAATGCAGAAATAAACAATAGTAAATATGTAGTTTATATAAGGCATTTACAACAATAGGTAGCAACTCAAGGTGTTAAAGAAATATAATAACAACTCAATTTATATATAAATTAGTATACTTTTGTGGGAGTTTCTCTAATCGACAACCATCACTATGACCTAATGTGATGATACAACTTTTCGCCCATGCTACCAAAACTGTCCTATAACTTGCGGGGAAATAGAACGCCTCAACTAAGTGGATCCACTAGTCTATGCTCAAAAGCACTAAGGAATCATCTAAATTGTATGACCCTTTTTACCCACGATGGCTAAATGGTTTATAGAGACTTGAGTTATTGTGAACTCATCCCCATATAGGTACTTAGTACTACTCCCAAAATACTAATCTCATATGTTTATAAATAAAACTCTTTCTGTGGTTTGAGATAATTACTCAAAACTAGCTCAAAGGCTCTCTTGAAAATCAGTGTTTCTTCTCTAGTTTAAATGTGAAAACATTTCCTCTTTTGGGAATACATAGTACCGATATACTCTTTTGAAGAAAAGAATTTTGATCTTTACTCTTTACTCAACTCAAAAATCAAGTGTTAAAACAAAGTTAAAACGTTTGCAAAAGACTTTTGAAATGACTCTAAGAACTCTCGAGACTTGGCTCTTAACTTTCCTTGAATTTGAATTTATGAATTCAAGGATTGTGATTGTGATACAAAGGATCTCATGATGTTTAGGAGTGTTTTTAGATAGTTAAACATGAGAAACGATCAAGAAATCACTGCCTGAAAGTAACTCTGTGACGCGGAGATGCATTCAAATATTTGGTCACGAAATAAATTTTGAGGCAGAAGGGTTTGTGACCGCTCCACAACGCGGAAGAAAATATGTGAATTTGGGGGGGGGGGAAGGTCCACGACGCAGACTGGTCTCCAAATTTGCCCGAGTTTTCCTTCTTTGTTTTCTAACCCCAATTCGCCCAAATTCGATTTGTTTTCTCAAACTCTCTTTAGATTCAAATACACAGTATATGTACACAAGAACCTAACTCAAAACAACTCTATACATCGATGCAATAATCTCAAGAACTCCTCAATTTCAGCCTAATTCAAGAATGAAAGCAAATTCAAGAACACATATCAAGAAAATCAAACTTTTAACCTTTTTAGAACGAATTTCATCGAACTAAACATGATTGGCGCATGGGTGAACGAACCCAATGCTATGAAAGTCTCACATACCTCATAGGATTGAATCCTTGGCCAAATCCCCAACCAAAATTGCAAGAACTTGACGAATCACGAAATTTTCTTCTCCTTTCTCCTCTTGAGTTCTTTCTCCAAAAAAGCTAGTGTGTTTTGGTAAATGTGTAAACTGAAATAATTCAGTTTAGACCCCAAATAATTTACTAAAAACGGATTTAATTAATTGGGTAATGAAAAGACCAAAATACCCCTCTAAAATTCAGTTTTGACTTTTCTTATCTAGACAACCCGACTTCAAATAGGCATATCTCCTTTATACGAACTCGAAATTGAGCAAACTTAGTGGAGTTGGAAAGATAACTCAAATATATTTCCTATGATATCTTGTACCACACCTAACTCATCCTGAACTAGGAGTTATGGTCCTTTAAAGTTGATCCAAAACTCATACATAACTTAATTTGTCAAACTTTTCAAATTTGATTATTTCCAAAAATGGTTTCTTTCAAACTCGAGTTCTTTCTAGTTATTTCAAATAGAGAGGTGTTAAAATATCACCAACTTGGGAACATTGGTCCTCGAATGAGATTACTCTTAGAAGGCTAAGGGCGTAACGTGAAATATTCAGTTCAAACACCCAACAAGCAAATCTAACACATCAAGCATATCAATTAAAGAGTACTAAAAAGAGAATTAGTACCTTGGTATGGAGTTTCTCCGGGCTCAAAGATATCTAGATACGTCTTCTTCATATCCTCCTCAGCTTCCCAAGTAGCTTCCTCAACAAACTAATAACTCCAAAGAACTTTGACTGATGCTACTTCCTTGGTCCTCAACTTACGAACTTGGCGATCTAGAATCTGAACATGAATCTCCTCATAAGACAAATTATCCTTGATACCAATATCTTCAGTAGGTATGATAAGTGAAGGATCACCCATACACTTTTTAACATAGAAACGTGAAATACCGGATGAACCGCCGCTAACTCTTGTGGTAGCTCTAACTCATAAGCTACATTACAAATCCTTTTGGATATTCTGTAAGGACCAATATATCGGGCACTAAGCTTCCCCTTCTTACCAAATCTCATAGCACCCTTCATGTGTGAAACTTTCAAGTATACCAGTCATCTACTTCAAACTCTAGGTCTCTTCTCCTGACAACGGTGTAGGATTTCTAACGACTCTGTGCTATTTTCAACCTCTCTTGAATGACTTTCACTTTCTCCATAGCTTAATGAACTATGTCTGGTCCTATCAACCCAGGTTCACCAACCTCCAACCACCCAATTGGAGATCTGCATCTTCTTCCATAAAGAGCTTTATACAGAGCCATCTGGATGCTAGAGTGGTAACTATTGTTGTAAGCAAACTCAGTGAAAGGTAGGTGATCGTCCCAATTACCCTTGAAATCAATCACAAAGGCTCTATCTATTAGTATTTGACAAAGAATATAACGGAATTTAACAAGCAGTAACTAGAATCAAAGGTTTGCAAAATGGTGTCAACCGGTAATAGAATGTATCTATCTCTCAACATATCTTCTAAAGTCTGAATAATGCGCTCTGCTTGACCATATGTCTGAGGATGAAAAGCAGTACTCAAGTTCACCTTTGAACCCAAACCTTTCTGGAATGACTGCCAAAAAAGTGCAGTAAATTATGTACCTCTATCTAATATAATCGTAACTGGCACCCCATGAAGTCTAACTACCTCTTATAGATACAACTTCGCATAATCCTCTGGTTAATGGGTAGTCTTCACTAGCAAAAAGTGGGCTTATTTTGTCATTCGATCTACAATCACCCAAATCAAATCATGTTTCCTATGGGACTGCGGCAAGCAAGTAATAAAATCCATATTGATAATCTCCCACTTCCATTCTTGAATCTCTATTATTATGTGCCATACCACCAGGCCTTTGATGCTCTACCTTAACTTTTTGGCAATTCAAACACTTAGCAACAAACTCTCAAATGCCCTTCTTCATACTACTCCACCAATAAACCTCTCTCAGATTATGATACATCTTTATGGAACCCAGATGGATAGAATATATGGAGCTATGAGCTTCTTCCATGATCCTCTCTTGAAGTTCATCCACCCTTGGCACACACAATCTACCTTGATATCTCAATACACTATCTCCCCCTTGTTCAAAATTCATCACATTTTGCTTATTAAGATTTAACTTTAATTCAAGCAAAGTAGGATCTTGGTCTTGCTTTTATTTTACTTCTGACACCAATGATTATTCAGCCCAATTCATCACCACTACTCCTCCCTCGGTGGAATCCATTAATCGAACTCCTAATCATGCAACTCTATGCACATCTTTTACTAGTTCTTTCTTCTCTCAACATGGGAAGTACTACCCATAAACAACCTACTCCAGGAATCAACAACAACATTAGCCTTACCTGGGTGATAGATGATACTCATATCATAATCCTTGAGTAACTCTAACCACCTCCTATGTATGAGATTAAGCTCTTTCTAACTAAACACATACTCAAGAATCTTGTGATCAGTGAATACATCTACATGAACACCATACAAATAATGACGCCATATTTTCAAAGTAAATACTACGACAACCAACTCTAGATCATGGGTTGGATAATTCTTCTTGTGAACTTTTAGCTGTCTGGAGGCATAAGGTATAACTTTACCATTCTGCATTAACACACAACCCAAACCAGCTCTGGACGCATCACAATACACCATAAAACCTTGAGTACCTTCTGGTAATGTCAATACTGGGCAGTAGTCAACCTCTTTTTCAATTCCTGAAAGCTTTTCTCACAAGCTTGACACCATTGAAACTTAAATGTCTTGTGAGTCAACTTGGTGAAAGGGGATGAAATAGATGATAATCCCTCTATGAACCTTCTATAATATCCAACCAACCCTAAGAAACTCCTAATATCAGTTGGAGATGTGGGTCTAGGCCAATTCTTCACTGCCTCTATTTTTTGGGTATCAACTCTAATCCCATCACCGGAAACAATGTGGCTTAAGAATGCCACAGACTCAAGCCAAAACTTACATTTAGAGAACCTAGCATACAACTCCCTATCCTTTAGAGTTTGGAGAACTATTCTGAAATAACTGTCATGATCTTCCTCACTCATCGAATAAATTAGAATGTCATCAACGAACACAATAACAAACATATCTAAATAAGGCTTGAATACTCTATTCATAAGGTCCATGAATGTTTTAGGTGCATTGGTTAAACCGAACGACATGACCAAAAACTCATAATGACCATAACAGGTCCTGAAATTTGTCTTTGAAATATCATATTCCCTTACCATCAACTGATGGTAGCCTGATCTGAGGTCTATTTTCAAAAAACAAGTCGCACCTTGAAGTTGATCTAAAATGTCATCAATTATTGGAAGAGGATACTTATTCTTGATGGTAACCTTGTTCAATTGATGGCAATCTATACACATCCTAAGGGAACCATCCTTCTTTCTCATAAATAAGACCAGAGCTCCCCAATGTGAGACATTTGGTCTAATAAAACCTTTCTCTAGGAGATCTTTCAACTGCTCCTTTAACTCTTTCAACTCTGCTGGTGCCATTCTATATGGAGGAATAGATATGGGACAAGTATCAGGAAGAACATTTATAATGAAGTCTATTTCTCTCTAAGGAGGGACTCCGGGAAGATCATCTAGAATGACTTCGGGAAACTCTTTTACAATAGGAACTAACTCAATAGGAGATGTCTCAACACTAGAATCATTAACTCAGACTAAGTGATAGACACACGCCTTGGAGACTAAATTACTCACCTTAAGGTACGAAATAAAATGATCCTTAGGCTTTGCTAAACTACTCTTATACTCAAAGACTGGCTGATTAGGAAATTGGAACTTAACAACGCGAGTTCTACAATCAAGAAGGCATAACAGGCATGAAGCCAATCCATACCTAGAATAACATCAAAATCAACCATGTCTAACTTAATTAAATCAGCCATGGTGCTCTTGTGATTCACGAAAATAGTATAACCACGATAGACTCTCTCAGCTAGAATGGACCCACCAACAAGTGTACAAAACTGAAGGACTCACAAAGTTTCTCAAGAAGAATATCAAAATTCATCGCAACATAAGGAGTCACAAAAGATAAACTTGCTCCCAGGTCTAGCAAAGCATAAATATCATAAGTAAAGACTTTGATCATACCAGTGACAACATCTGGAGAATTCTCTTATTCTTGGCTACTAGTGATAGCATATAGGTTGTTTGTTCCTCCGCCAACTCCTGAAGTAGATCCTCTAGATGCAACTCTATATGGTGGAGCAACTGATAAAGATTGGGATCTATTGCCCTGATTCCCATTACCTTGCCGATTCTTAGGGTACTCCTTCATGAAGTGACCCTCTTGACCACACTCGAAACAACAAGTGGAGCCATCGCGACACTTACCTGGGTGGTTCCTACAACACTTAGCACATGTAGGAGCCCAGTTACCTCCTTATGCCACACTGCCTTGAGTGTCACACCCTGAAACTACCCCAGGATGTGGACGTGGGACCTAGGATCACGAGTGACCCCAAGATAACCATGCTAGCATATCATAAGCATACTTAATAAACTGAAGTAAGGAAATACTATGCAGAAGCTAAATCGTAAGATAAACTGCTATGATGAGGAATACTCATAAACTAGTTGAATATATAAAATAGAAAGTTTAACAACTAAAAGGTCAAAATCAAATGCTAAAGTTGAATCTAACTATTTGTGAAAATAGCCTCTAACTGACTAGAAGTATTGGGACATGCCCTAATTAAATCTAGCAAAAATTGAAACTATGACTAAAAGCAAATTAAACATGTCTGTCGTCCTTGGAGAATGAGGACTCACCACTGATGCTTCTGAGCTGAAGATCGGGAACCAATCTATGCATGATCTGGAATATGAGAACCTCAACCTACATCACGAGAAGATGTATCACAGAGTACGCATCAGTACTTGAAAGGTACTGAGCATGCATGATAGAATAAAGCCGAACAATAAACACAACTGAACCAAAACATATATCTGAACAATAATAAGAGATAAGCATGATATTATACGGAGAATACTGAACATGAACTAATTGAATACAATGACCTAGTTTATAACATGTTGAGACTGAGATTTGACTGTAACTGATAACATGGTCAATGCAATAGAATCTGACTGTAAGGTGGGTACTAATAACCGACATAAACCACATGAGGTAAATGTGGAGTCCGATGTATATACCCCATCGAAAGGACCCAATACATTGAGCCAGAGGTATAGAGGCATGAATGGCGTGATCACTAAAATGTAAGGCCTACAGAGGGGACTTATAAACCTATGGGGGCACATAGTTCTGGAACTTGAGGGTGACTAACCCTAGTCTACTCGGTATTAAGCTACTCTCAATTGATTATGTAATTAACAATTTATGACTGAATTTCTGTAATACTGGATAGCTCAAAATATTGACATGCTAATTGAAAATGCAACATTAATGTACTAATAATGAAACATTCAAATGTGAGGCATGTATATCTGAAATAACTGGCCTAGCGTGTGTAATTCATGAACTAAAAGAACTACATAGCAAGGGTTCTATATTTATGAAATAATCTACACAAATCGATACAAAAATCATGATAATCTGATTTGGATCATTCTAACAGCTAAAACCCAACAAATTCTTACATTCAAGAGACCCTAGGTCTAGATAATATTAAGGGAATCAAGATTCTGACTGAAATCTACGGACCTAATGGGTGAAAGGAGTCCACTAGTGAAATCCCACATACTTGGTGCCAAAATTCACGAAGAAATCTTTCAATTTTGGGGCAGGAACTGATGAAAAATCGTTGCATTCTTGAACTAGTCTTGGTCAAATTTCTCCTCTGTTTTGCTCTAAGTTTGATGAATTTTTTTATGAATAATTGATTAGGGTAAATTCTAATTAGTTTACTAGGCTAAAATTGACCAAAACCACATAGTTTAGGGGTTCAATGACGTATTTTATGGGTCCAATGCAAAAATAAAAGACCAAATGACCGCTCACTTAAAATCTAATGAAGCCACCAATGAGACGGATCGACGATCCATGGACTGATCCATGATCGGTGCTGTCATTCTGTCGATCGACTTCAGAGGATGGGTTCTGGGGGGTCTCGAGGGTCTCGACCTATGGAGTGATCGACGATCCGTGGACTGATCCACGATCCATCCCGTCAGTCCATCAATCGACTTCAGAGGATGGGTTCTGGGGCCTTAATCCATGGATCTGGACCACAATCTATGATCTGACCTACGGTCCATGGGTCCCGTCGTGGGTCATGCCTTAGAAAAATTTCTTGGGTGATTCTGGGGAGGGCTGCAGGTGGCCATCCATGGACCACCATGACAGATCGTGGGGGGCAACCGTGGGTTGCATCTGCAACTTCTGAAAATTTGTTGGTTCAGTATATTTTTGGATACATGGTGTTACATTATCTCCCCCTTGGGAACATTTATCCTCAAATGAAGTCTAAACTAGTTGTATAGGGAGGGAAAGAGCTGCAAACCCTACCACTAATTTCTAGAAACTGAATTTCTGACTGAACTAAGTTCGAAGCTAAGGACGTGCAAATAAGCTGCAAATGCAAGTACAAACTTAAGGAACATGATACTAAGACTGAATCTGCGCATGAATGACTGAAATGCTAAAGTGGAACTATTACCTAAAGTTGTAATGTAATTAGAAGGAAAGAGATGAGGATACTTTGCCTTCACGGCTGCTTCTGCTTCCCAATAGCTCCCTCTACGGACTGACTCCTCCACAAAACCTTAACTGAAGCGACTTTTTTGTTTCTCAACCTTCAAACCTGACGATCAAGGATTTAAATTGGTACCTCCTCATAAGTGAATCTATCCTTCACAGTCACACTTTCTATAGGTACTATAGATGCTGGATCACCCACACACTTCTTCAACAACGAAATGTGAAAAATCAGATGCACTACTGCTAGGTCTGCTGGCAACTCTAACTCATAAGCAACTTTACCAACTCTTTTGAAGATCTTGTAAGGGCCTACATATATAGGACTGAGCTTCCCTTTCTTGCCAAATCTCATCACCTTATTGGTGACACTTTCTGGAAAACCCAATCATCAACTTGGAACTCTAATTCCCTTCTCCTTACATATGCATAGGACTTCAGGCGAATCTGGGCAGTGTTAAGTCTATCTCTAATAAGTTGCACTTTCTCCATAGCATCATGAACTGAATCTAGCCCAATCAAGGTTGCTTCACGTACTTCAGACCAACCAACTGGAGATCTACATCTACGCCCATACAATGCCTCATAAGGGGCCATCTGAATGCTGGAATCATAACTATTATTGTAGGCGAACTTTATAAGAAGAAGGTGAACATCCCAACAATCTTTGAAATAGATCACACAAGCTCTCAACATGTCCTCTAAAGTCTAAATGGTGCTCTCTTCCTGACCATCTGTCTGTGGATGAAATGTTGTGCTATGGTTAACCTGAGTACCAAGACCTTTCTGAAATGAATTCAAGAAATGAGAGGTAAACTGAGGACTTCTATATGAGATGATAGAAAAAGGAATCCCACGCAACTTGACTATCTCATTTATGTAAAGATTGGTGTAGTCCTCCTCTGAATTTGTAGTCTTAATAGCCAAAAAGAACGCAGACTTAGTAACTCTATCAACTATCACCCAAATGGGGTCATGCTGTCTGCGAGTACGAGGTAAACCTGTAATGAAGTCCATGTTGATCACTTCCCACTTCCAAGTAGGAATATTGATCTCTTGAGTCATATCTCTTGGTTTCTTATTTTCTACCTTCACTTCCTGGCAATTACGACACTTAGCCATAAAATCTGCTATATCCCTCTTCATACCATTCCACCAAAACACTTCCCGTAGATCACGGTACATCTTAGTGGCATCTGAATGAATAGACTATCTAGAATTATGGGCTTCTGCAAGAATCTGTTGTGTCAACTCACCCACCTTAGGAACACATAATCGACCTTGATAGCGAAGCACACCATCTCCCCATTGGGAGAATACCTCAACTCTCTACTGATGGACTGCACCCTTTAGTTAAAGCAATATAGGATCCTGTCTTGCTTTTCCTTAACCTCCGCTACCAATGAAGATCCTGCCCCATTCTGAACTGTTACACCACCATCTGATATACTCATAAGACGAACTCCTAAGCGAGCAAGTCTTTGAACATCCTTTGCTAGTTCCTTTCTTTCTTCCTCAACATGTGCTACACTACCCATAGATAGTATACTAAGAGCATCTGCTACTACATTGTCCTTACCATGATGGTAATGCACACTCATATCATAATCCTTGAGGGACTCAAGCCATCTCCACTGGCAAAGATTCAACTATTTCTGGGTGAACACATACTGAAGGCACTTATGGTCTGTGAACACATCTACATGAACACCATACAAGTAATGTGTCCAAATCGTACGTGCAAACACTGATGTTTGCGTAATCAAGACAAAACTTCCAATTCGATTGTCTACGATCGTGCAATAGTATAATAACCCAACCAAGGGTTGGGGTCGAGTCCCAAGGGAGAGGTTCTGAGAATTAATGGTCAAACACGAATTTGCTTTAGTCAACCATAGCTAAAAACATTAACGAATAAAAACATTATAAATTAAAGGGTTTTGACACAAGTGTCAATTATCAAATGGGGGGTTTGTAGCAAGTAACAACTAAAAACAGTGCAAATAAGAGAATACAAATTAGGAGACGGGGATTCTTGGGATATGATAGGAATATGGGATAAACTAGACAATTGGGTAAATGCTATTGATAGAAAATAGTTGAATATTTGTAACTAGGCTAGACTTTAGTGGAGGTAAATTCTCTCTCGAGCAACTTACCCCGAATAAACTCAGGTTCTCTCGAACACCGAGTTGCCGCTTTAAGCACAACTTCAACCTTAATCCATTCACTCTCTCGATCTGAATGTGTGTGAGAGGGACTAGGGTTCACTTTCACTCTCTCGAGTTGAACCTCATGTCAACCCAATACAACCTCATCAATTTAGTAGTCTCGATTTCCAAACCTCTCACTCGAGCAAGCAAAAAATGCAAAGATGAAGTCGTATTTGCAACTACAACTTCAGTAAGTTTAAACGCAACTACAAAATGAAATCACAAATAAACAACAAATAGACTAACAATAAGCAATACCCAACAGTAAATTTAACCCATATTCACATAATCACACCCCAAGAATAGGGGTTTTAGCTAGACATGCTAAAGAGATCGAAATCGATACCAAAAGGTGTTACCATCCAATGGGTATGGAGAATTAAGTCTTTAAACAAGTCAAGGTTGAAGAATCTTGAAAACCCACACGCAATTTCTTGGAGTTGAAACCCTTCAAGAACAATGTCTCCCAAAACTTAGAGCTAAAATCTGGAAAATGTAAAAAATGTCTAATATCCATCTAAAATTTTCTTACAACAATAAAAACTGAACTAGTATTTATTGATTTCAGAAAATGTGTTGCGAAGGATCCACTTGGCGCAGTTAGTCGGGATCGTCGATCCACTCGCTGATCCGCCCTTCAGTCAAGTCTATCACCTTTTTGCTTTGGCCTTCAACACTTCTAACTCTATTACTTTGGGCGATAAGATACTGCTTCGCGAAACTGCTCGGTGACGCGCCGACTGCTCCATTTCATCGCCAACTCGATCTTTTCCTTCAGGGCTTAGCACACTGGAACAAAAGGCGATCTTCAGGACGATCGGCGACTCGCCAACTAGGCTCGGTGATCCTCAGTCCTTCATTTCTTTGCTTTTTTCAGCCGCCTTGTTCCTTTTTGCCAAGTAGTGTCCATGCTTTGCCTCAAACTCCAAATACCTGAAACTTAAGGCTTTTAATCAGATATTGAGACAAAATATGCATTTGAGGACAGTAATTCTATGAAAATATAGCCCTAAATGAGTCCAAATCATGGACTCATTAACACACACAACTTTAACTTTTGCTTGTCTTCAAGCAAACTCGAGTTCAGTCGTTCAAAAAGGGTGTCTCAAATAGTGTTGCACAAGACTCAATCATGAATGCATGCAACAAGACACAATTTACTTATGCAAAGGTCAATTGTGCACTCAAATATTCAAGTTGTTACTCACCATTATCAAAGAATCTCATGCTCACAATACTTGCTTTGAATGCAAGTTCAAGCTCAACCAAAACCAAAGTGTTCAAATGCCCTCACACAAGGAATGATTCAATATTCACACACAATGGTTTGCAATTTAAAGCTTCGGAATGAAATGCAACGCTCACACTCACAAAGATGAATATAATGTATGATTTCACCTATAGGTTTGCCCGTATTTTCTAATCAACACTTGCTTCAGCTCACTCAAGATCACAAAGGTCTTTTTAAGGCTTGTAATGGGGCTGAGTGCAAAGGTATGATCATTTAGGTTCAAGGGCTATAGTCCTCATGAAATGTGGTGTGAACAACACTTCCTTTCCTTTTCTTCATCATTCTTATTCTCATTTGTGCTCACAAGTAGTCCCATTATTCATTTCCCATGGATAGTTGGGAACCCCAATTTCTTTGTATTTTCACAACTTTATTCCACATATAATTTTTTTTTATTTATGGAGGGGTTTCATTTTTGTCAAAATCATGGGTGGAAGGGACTTCCTTGCACTTCTTGACTTACCTTCCCTTTTCACCACACCTCCAACTTAGGCTTTTGGCCTAAGTTGGCTATTCAAACTAACCACAACTTCATGAGGATTATGGGTAATGGATTAAAAAGAGGTCATGTTTTCATCAAGTTTCTTCCAAAGAAGAGTAAGGCTCAAGAGGTGTTCAAAAGAGGTTCATACAATCACGAGGTACGCCACAAAAAAAATATATGTCGAATTTGTTCACACTCTTTAAAGCTACCTAAGATCATTTCAAGAGTTCACATCACTTCAGTCTATTGGACCAAAAGGGCAAATTCTAGGATTCTTCATGCACAATTCATGGTAAGCTCATCACACTAGGAATTGACACTACAATCAAATAAGACTGCACACTTTCTCTAACGTGCAACGATCATCACAAGAGACTTTATTCAACAACAGGCTAATCACAATGAGATGCAAAGAGTTCACATATTGTCTATGCAACTTCATTTGGCCTTGTTGTATTCATACATTCATGTTCGTTCGATTAAGAGCACTATTTGAGTCATCGGTATTGATCGGAATGGAGACTCAAATTTTGCAAAAGAATAACCACATTAAATACACAAGAGGTGGAAATTTTTTTCCGAAAGGGTCAAAATCATTTTGCAATTTAAAACATGGAGCCATAAGCTCAAACATCCACAAAATGCAGTGTATAAACATGATAATTGATCACAACCCAAAGTATAGTCAAAATACAATATATATGCACAAAGGTAAAGTGGGCCTGACCCACCACAAATAAAAGTATTTGTCCTCAAATGAGAGTAAAAGTATCCAAAAATAAAAATAAGTAAGATAGAGAGGGAGGTAAATAAAGGTCCTGTCTATGCAGTTGCTCCCTCTGACAGGGTCTGTGTCTGAATCAAGGCATCAGTGCCCAGAGCATTTGTCTGATCTCGGGTCTCAGTACCCGAACTCACCTCAGGAAGAATAGAAGTGCCAGATCCACTAGGAGTTGATGTGGATGTCTCAGTCAGTGATCGCTGGATCACTGGCTACACAATCGATCCCACAAGATCTGGCAAATCTCTGAATATGCTCTCATTGCGGCTCTCTTGCGTCTTCTCCTCGTGCACTACTATCAGGTCCTCGTTGATCTATGTATCCGACTCTTCCTCCACTGTGCTACCCCTCTGCACATATTCGGTGGTAGCCAGAGATATCCCCAAGGTCTCAGGAGTATCACTATCATCAGCAGCCTCTAACAGTGAAGTGAAGTCAGTAGACTTAAGATAGTCTACGTCCTTCCTCATAATTGCAACCTCATATTTTAAAGTTGTCACCTCAGAGGCCTCTCCATGTCTGCTCTCACAAGCAGTGACTCTCATTGTCAAAGCATCAACAAAAGTCTAGACGGGGGTAAGTGTTACTAGTATGGCCTTGTCGATCATCTCCGGAATAGACCTCTCCAGTCGGGTAGCTCGCACATCAGCTGACTGGGCCAAGTACCCTATCTTTAGGATCATCGCTGAGTAATCATCACTGGCTGGGAGGAAGGGGAAGAAACACCTTGTACCTGTGAAGAAAAGGAAGGTGCAGATGTACCTAAAGTTTCAGAGGCTGGAGTAGATGCAGATGGCCCTGCTGGCAACGAGTCAACATCAACCACAGGAGTAGTGTCTACCGGGGCTGATCTCCTCCTATCAACCTCCTCTCATGTGAACTCGGCCTTAATACGTCGGATGTCCGTGGAGGATGAAGGGATGACCTCTATATCACTCGCAGGATCCCGGGGAACTCCGACACACCGGCATAACTCACTGATCAAAACCGGGAATGAGAGAGAGGTAAGTCTCTTGTTGGATCTCATGGCTATCTCCTGTGAAATCAACAGTCCTAGGTCTATACGCCTCCTGGCCATGATAGAACCGAGGCAAGCCTCCTTAGGATGGTGCATAATAGACTCATTCTGGGATGGCATTATAGTGCTGCTGATGAAGCCAAACGAGAACCTGGAGGCGATGTTCATGTCCTTCTTATCAATGGGAGCTCCTGCATCGATCCACCTCGGGGTGGTGTCAGAAATCAGCAGAGTTAACCAACCGTTCAAATCATCCAGTGACAGAATAATAGACAACCCCTCATAAGGAAGTACAGAGTGCAACGGTCTGCCTAATACAACATTAATATGCTCGTTGTGACACTCCACTTCCTTGCTTCTGACTATGACTGACTTCACCGATCGAAACTCACTTGCCTTCTTCTTGTTCTTAGGCACCAAATCCCCATAGGCTGTGTAAAACTCCCTAACCTAGGAAGAAAGGGAAGGGCCTCGGGGACGTGTGAACTGCTCAAACTCATGGTAGTGGAGGTGTATAAAACATCTGGATATTTGCCTTCCAGACTCTCCGTAGATAAAAACTTCTTCTCTATGATAGTCCATACTCCTTCACCTTTTAGTCTGTTCAGAAATTTAGGTGGAGGAGCAATAGGTAGTGCAGGAGTCACTGGGGAGTGCCTGAGCTGGCACTGATTCAGTAGTAGGTGGGGTAGCAGCCGAGGGAGCTCTGGTGGGAGTAGGATGAGATCTAGCCTGGTGTATACTCCTTCGAGGAATCAAGAGCTCCTCGTCTTCCTGTTCAGGAAAATCAACTTGGGGTTCAATAGCTATCCCTTTCCTAGTTATGTTCTTTTTCCTCTTGCCTTTGTCTCCCAGTGGGAGGTCTTGCTTTCGTTTCTATGGAGGATTTGATCCTCCTTCATTTATCGTAATGCCCTTTGCCTTTTTCTGGGGTGACTCATTTAGATTTATGCGTATCATATCTGCAAAATATCAAGAGAAATTAGGAGAAAATCAAACACAATCACAGAAAATCTTATTGCAAAAAGATTCGTCGATCCAGTCGGTTAATTGCCGAACCTCTTTGGTGAGGTAGATCGCGCTCGCCGAAGGGTTTAGCTTGCAATATTTGGTAAATCGGTGATGGGAAAGCCTGATCGGCGAATCACCAAATACTTTTGGAGAACAAGTGATTATCCGCCGCAAGTAACAGTGCAACATAGACTCAGGGGTGTAGACAAAGGACGATAAGAATACTTTTGGTGAGTCGCCGAGTGTTTTTGTCTCTCTCAGGCTTCTCGCTGAAAGTTACAGTATCAAATATCAATCAAGGAGCCAAATTATAGGTGAGATGGGGACATTGGGTAAACCGCCGAGTCATTTGGTGAGTTCGACCTAGCTTGCCAATCGACCCAACGTGCTTATTTTCAACCCATCTTATCTAATTCAACCCCACAACCCCCCAAAAATAAAATCAAAGCATGCACTCATGGAATTCAAACAATACCCGTACTACCCATCACCCTGGGATACTCAAATTTTTATCGATTTTTCCAAAATTATCCATTTGATGATATTTGCTCTTAAAAGTGGTGTCACCCGCTATCATTGAGCGATTTTCTTCATTTAGCATATGCATGGGTTACTCAGACTTCACCCAATCAATCTAAACAACATGCAAGTATTATCCAATCAAGTTTCATTCATTCCAAGGCATAAAAATACGGGCAATTTGATGATCAAAACAATAAAGGCAAGATTTTAAAATTAAAATTGGCAATCAATCATTCTATTCCTATCAAAGAGGCCCAACACACATCACTAAGATATAATCATAGCAAATGATTACAAACTTCAATAAAATAAACTCGAGGTTTGGAAAACTAACCTTTTATGTCGATTAAAACGTGATTGAAAAGCTAGGCGGCAAAGAAATCCAACTCCGAGCACAAATATACAAACCAAAATACTAGTAAAATGTGAAAATAAGTAAAATACTACCTTGGTGTGAGTTTGTGAAGTTTAAAAGCGATGGAAAGTGAAGAATTTCAAATTCTAAAACTTTTGGCCTATATAAGCCGTCTAGTTCGCATCCATTCGGCGACATTAGTCGCACTCACCGATCAACTCGGCGATTCGCTGAGTGGTTACTTACCCCACCGATTCCTACAGGATATTTAATTTCTTAGTGGTCAAGACGATGGTCTGGGTCGTTGTCATCAAAATGGTCGGCGACTCGCTGAACTGATTCTCAGCTCGCCGAGTTTTACAGGCTCCAAGTTAAACTTGTGTTGAGCAAAACGGCGGGTCAAGTCGGGAACACTGACCTCTTCAGCGTTGCACCGACTGACCATTTTTCTCGCAAATTTTCATTTTCTAAACACTTCCCGCATTTGAACCTGCACACCTAACACACCATTATTTATAAAAGTAAAAATAAAGTTGTTAAGGGGTTTTGGGTTGCCTCCCAAACAGTTCCTTAGTTAACGTCGTGGCACGACACAAGTAACCCTTCAAACTCCATTATTGGGGTTTGTCGTAGTGGTATTGTGTAACCCCAATTGGTTGTCTTGGTGGAGATGAGGCACTATATGTCACAAGAGTGTCCTGATCAGCTGTATAGATATAGAGTGAGAGCCAATCATCTAATTCAACACTTCAATATTCTCCTTCATATCTTCCAACATTCGATCTTGTTTAGTGATCTTCTGGAGAATGATTTGTAGTGTTTCCTCAACACGACTGTTCCCCCTGCCTCTAGGCTTTTCCCGCTCATGAGGAGGTATCTACCTCCCTTGGCTTTTGCACTGGACTTCCACTTCTGATATTTTGGTGGCCAAATCGTTCAGCTGAATCGCCAGTGCGGCTAACGTGAAGTCCCCCTTGACTTCTTGGTCCATCTCAACCATTTTTAATTTACTGCTTGCAACATCAACACAAAGAAAACAAAACTAAAAATAAAGTGAGTAAACTATGACTAATAAAAATAAAATTCATCTAACCCAAAAAATTTCAAGTAACACCACTCCCCGGCAGCGGCGCCATTTTGATGTTTGCGTAATCAAGACACAACTTCCAATTCGAGTGTCTACGATCGTGCAATAGTATAATAACCCAACCAAGGGTTGGGGTCGAGTCCCAAGGGAGAAGTTATGAGAATTAATGGTCAAACACGAATTTGCTTTAGTCAACCATAACTAAAAACATTAACGAATAAAAATATTATAAATTAAAAAGTTTTGACACAAGTGTCAATTATCAAATGGGGGGGAGGGGTTTGTAGCAAGTAACAACTAAAAACAGTGCAAATAAGAAAATACGAATTAGGAGACGGGGATTCTTGGGATGTGATAGAAATATGGAATAAACTAGACAATTGGGTAAATGATATTGATAGAAAATAGTTTAATATTTGTAACTAGGCTATACTTTACTGGGGTAAATTCTCTCTCGAGCAACTTACCCCGAATCAACTCAGTTTCTCTCGAACATCGTGTTGCCACTTTAAGCACAGCCTCCGCCTTAGCCCATTCACTCTCTCGAGTTGAATATTTTGTGAGAGGGACTAGGGTTCACTCTCTCGAGCTGAATGTGTGTGACAGGGACTAGGGTTCACTCTCTCGAGATGAACCTCATGTCGACCCAATACCACCGGCCATCAATTTAGTAGTCTTGGTTTCCGAACCTCTCTCTCGAGCAAGCCAAAAATGCGAAGATGCTGTCGTATTTGCAACTACAACTTAACTAAGTTTAAATACAACTACTAAACGAAATCATAAATAAAAAACAAATAGAATAACAATAAGCAATACCCAACAGTAAATTTAACCCATATTCACATAATCACACCCCAAGAATTGGGGTTTTAGCTAGACATGCTAAAGAGATAGAAATCGATACCAAAAGGTGTTACCATCCAATGGGTATGGAGAATTAAGTCTTTAAACAAGTCAAGGTTGAAGAATCTTGAAGACCCACACCCAATTTCTTGGAGTTGAAACCCTTCAAGAACAATGTCTCCCAAAACTTAGAGCTAAAAGCTGGAAAATATAAAAAATGTCTAATATCCGTTTAAAATTTTCTTACAACAATAAACACTGAACTAGTATTTATAGATTTCAAAAAATGTGCTGCGAAGGATCCACTCGGTGATCTGCCCTTCAGTCAAGTTTATCGCCTTTTCGCTTTGGCCTTCAACACTTTTGGCTCTGCTACTTTGGGTGATAGGAAACTTCTTCGTGGAACCGCTCGGCGACGCACCGACTGCTCCATTTCATTGCCAACTTGATCTTTTCCTTCAGGGCTCAGCACACTGGGAGAAAAGGCGATCTCCAGTCCCATCATTGACTCACCAACTAGGCTCAGCGACCCTTCGGCCTTCATTTGTTTGCTCTTTGCAGCCGCCTTGTTCCTTTTTGTCAAGTAGTGTCTATGCTTTTCCTCAAACTCCAAATACCTGAAACTCAAGGCTTTTCAACAGATATTGAGACAAAATATGTATTTGAGGAAATTAATTTTATCAAAATATAGCCCTAAATGAGTCCAAATCGTGGACTCATCAAACACCACTGCTGCAAGATCGAGGTCATGAGTTGGATAGTTCTTCTCATACAGCTTAAGTTGTCTAGAAGAATAAGCTATAACCTTACCTCGCTGCATCAACACACAACCTAGGCCGACTCAAGATGCATCACCAAAGATAACATAACCGTTTGAACCCTCTTGGAGAGTCAAAGTCGGAGCTCTAGTAAACCTAGTTTTTCAGTTCTGCCTTTTTTCACAATCATCTAACCACTGAAACCTAACCTTTTTCTGCGTCAACTTAGTCAATGAAGAGGCTATGGATGAAAATCCTTCCACAAACCTTCTGTAATAGCCAGCCAAACCCAAGAAGCTTCTGATATGTGTAGGAGAGGTAGGTCTAGGCCATTGTTTCACTATTTCTATTTTCTAGGATTCCACTCGGATCCCTTCACTAGACACAATATGCCTAAGAAATGCAACAAATTGTAACCAAAACTCACATTTTCTAAACTTAGCAAATATTTGGTGATCTTTGAGAGTTTGCAGGACAACCCTCAAATGATTCACATGTTATTTCTCATTCCTAGAGTAAATGACGATATCATCAATAGAGGCAATAACAAACAAGTACAACTACTACTTGAACATTATGTTCATAAAATCCATGAAAGTTGTAGGGGCATTGGTTAGTCCAAACAACATAATTACAAATTCATAATGACCTTACCAAGTTTTGAAGGCTATTTTCGGGATGTCACTATCTCTGACTCTGAGCTAATGATAACCGGATCTGAGGTCTATCTTTGAGAAATGACTAGCACCTAGAAGTTGGTCAAACAAGTCATCAATCTTGGGATAGGATACTTATTCTCTATTGTGACCTTGTTCAACTGCCTAAAGTCAATGCACATTCTGAGAGAACCATCTTTCCTTTTCACAAACAACACTGGTGCACCCCATTGGGAAATACTGGGTCTGATGAAGCCCTTATCTATAAGGTCTTTCAACTTCTATTTCAATTTCTTAAGCTCAGCTAGAGACATTCAGTAAGGAGGAATACAAATAGGTTGGGTATCTGGAAGGAGATGAATTCTAAAGTTGATTTCCCTTTCAAAAGAAACTTCCGTAAGATATTTTGGAAACACTTCTGGGAACTCATTTACTACAAAAACTGACTCTAGAGTTGGATTTTTAGAGCTTGAATCCTTAACCTGAACTAGATGGTAGAGATATCCCTTAGAAATCATCTTTCTGGCCTTAAGGTAAAAAATGAATCGACCCATAGGCGCTAAGCTACTACCCTTCCATTCTAAGATTGGTTCGCCTGGAAACTGAAAATGAACAATCCTAATTCTACCATCGATTGAGGCATAACATGAATATAACTAATCAATTCCTAAAATGATATCGAAATCTACCATTTCTAACTCTACAAGATCTGTTGAGATGACTTTATGAGAAATTATGACAGGGCAATTTATGTATTCCTGTCTGGCTATAAATGGGTCACCAACTGGAGTAGAGACTGAAAAGGGTTCTTAGAGAGTTTCTGGACTAACATTGAAGTGGACTGTTATATAAGGAGTTACAAAGGAAATAGTAGCCCCTGGATCTAACAAAGCATAAACATCTAAGTTAAAAACTCGTAACGTACCAGTGACTACATCAGGATAACCTTCCTAATCCTAGTGAGCCTAAAGAGCATACAATCTATTTTGGCATTGTTCGCCACCTGTACCAGATGAGTTACCCTGCTGAGTTGGGAGACCTGCTCGTGCTGCTGAAATTATGGACTGAGCTCTACCATTACTACCCCATTGACCGTGTTTAGCAGAAGGACAATCTCTCAACCTCTGACCATACTGATCACACCCAAAACATCATTTCTTTCCTGCAAGACACTCGCCGGGATGCTTCACACTACTTTGAGACTTAGAGCCTGATGACCTACCTTTCTAATCATGTCGGAACTTAGAGGATGGAACACTAGCTGATGAAGGTGCTGGAGCTGAAGACTTTTGCTGAAACTTCGAGCGATTTCCACCACCTAATTTTTGTTGAGAATACTCACAATTACCTGTTCTAGCCTTCTTATTATCCTTATCCTGTTCTCTAAGCTTATCTCTCTCAACATGCTGAGCATGAGTCATGATCCTAGAGATGTTCATATTTTCCAGCAACATAACATTCCTACACTCTGTTTTCACTAAGTCAGATGCCCCATATAGAAATTTGTTCATTTGAGCCCTGGAATCAGGAACCATGTGAAGAGCATACCTAGGGAGTTGAGTGAACTTGAGTCCATACTCTTGGACTGTCATTTTACCTTGCCTCAAATTCATGAACTTCTGAGTTTTTTCCTCCCTCAACTCTCTTGTGAAAAACCTATCCAGAAAAGTCTCACTAAAACATTCCCAAGTGATAGGAGTTGCATTTGTACCATGTTCTCTTTCCATTGAGTATACCATATGTGAGCTACATCCTTAAGTTGATAGGATGCCAACTCTACCCTATCATTCCCAGTCACCCGCATCACTCCAAGGATCTTTTTGACCTCATCTATGAAGTTTTGGGGATCCTGACAAATCTGTGATCCTAAGAACTCTTGCGGATTCATCCTAACAAAATCACGAACCCTGGCTGCCACTGATCTACTACTAGCATTTACAGGAACTGGAACCTACGGGTTGTTCTGGTTAGTCACAGTCTGAGCCAAAAGCTGAATGACATTCCGAAACTCAACATTCGAAACTTCCTAATCTGGGACTGGATGATTTGCATTAGCGTTGAATGCATTCACATTCCTTCCATAAGTTCTATGAGGAGATATGATTTGTAAGCGCATAACGTCGAGTTAGAAATGAGGAATTAGATCATACCTTACACATGATAAGAGTGACAAGAAATGAAGTATTTCCTAAAACACTTTGCGGCCTCCTTCTCATTAGATGTCGTGCACTTCACACCCATGAAAAGGACTCTACTTAGTGCGACTTTTCAGGCATCCTAAGACTCTTAAACCTAATGCTATGATATTAAGTTTGTCACTCCCTGAAGATATCCCCAGGATATGGACACGGGACCTAGGATCACGAGTGACCACAAGCTAACCCAGCTGGCATATCATAAGCATACTAAATATATTGAAGTAAGGAAATATTGTGCGGAAGCTAAATCATAAAATAAACTACAATGATGGGGAATACCCATAAACTATCTAAATATATAAAACTAAGAGTTTAACAACAATTGAAAGGTCAAACTCAAATGCTAAAGTTGAATCTAACTATATTTGGAAATAGCCTCTAACTGACTAGAAGTGCTGGGACATGCCCCAGCTAAATCTAGCAAAAACATAAACTAAGACTAAAAGCAAAGGAAACATGTATGTCGTCCTCGGAGAATGAGGACTCACCACTAATGTTACTGAGGTGAAGATCATATGCGTGATCTAGAAGCTGAAAACTTGAACTTACATCATGAGAAGATGTAGTGCACTGAGAATAAAGTTGAACAATAAACATAACTGAACCAAAGGATATATCTGAACAATGACAAAGAGATAAGCATGATAGTATACTGAGAATACTGAACATGAACTAACTGAATACAATGACCAAGTTTATAACATGCTGAGACTGAGATTTGATGATAACATGGTTAATGCAATAGAATCTGACAGTAAGGGAGCTACTAATAACCGACATAAAACCATATGAGCTAAATGTGGAGTCCGATGTATATGCCCCATCGAGAGGATCCAATATATCCTGTCAGAGGTATAGAGGCATGTCTGGCTTGATCACTAAAATGTAATTCCCACAGTGCGAAACTTATAAACCTATGGGGGCACGTAGTTCTGGGATATGAGAGTGACTGACCCTAGTCCACTTGGTATTAAGTTACTCCCGATTGATTATGTAATCAACAATTTATGACTGAATTTATGTAATAATGGATAGCTCAAAATACTGACATGTTAACTGAAAATGCAATATTAATGTACTAATATGAAACATTCAAATATGAGGCATGTATATCTAAAATAACTGGCCTAGCGTGTGTAATTCATGAACTAAAAGAACTACATATCTAGGGTTCTGAATTTATAAAAGAATCTACACAAAACGATACAAAAATCATAATAATCTTATTTAGATCATTCTAACAGCTAAAACCCAACAATTTCTAACATTCAAGAGACTCTACGTCTAGATAATATTTAAGGAATAAAGATTCTGCCTGAAATCTAGGGATCTAATGGGTTAAAGGAACCGACTAGTGAAATCCCACATGCCTGGTCATGAAATTCACAGAGAAATCTTTCCATTTTAAGGCTGGAACTGATGAAAACTTGTTGCGTTCTTGAACTAGGGCTTGGTCGACTTTCTCATTTATTTTCCTCTAAGTTTGATGAATTTTTGGTGAATAATTGATTAGGGTAAGTTTTAAGTAGTTTACTAGGCTAAAACTGACCAAAACGACGTAGTTTAGGATTTAAACAACATAGTTAGGGGTCCAATTCATAAGGAAAAGACCAAACGACCACTGACTTAAAATGTGTTGAAGCCGCCGATGGAACTGATCAACGACCCGTGGGATGATCCACGATCTATCCTGTCTGTCCGTTGATCAACTTTAGAGGATGGGTTCTGGGGCCTCGATCTACGAACCTGGACCACGGTCTGTGGGTCATGCCTTAGAGAAATTTCTGGGCTGATTCTAGGGAGGGCTGCAGGTGGCCATCCATGGACCACTAGGACGGACCGTAGGTCGCCTTACGGTTCATGGGTGGCAACCATGGGTTGCACCTACAATTTTTGGAAAGCTGTTAGTTCAGTCTTTTTTTGGATACGAGGTGTTGCATTGAGACTGTGCAGGTCTAGCTCTGAAGTGCTGTGAGTTTTGACTATTCTACTCACCTTTGTTTCTGGGTGCAGGTGCACTAGCAGATGATGGAGCAGGTCCCTTTTGATTTTGTTGGAAGGATGCCCGGTTGGCATTACTTCTCTACTGGCCGGACTCATTCCCAGATGTCTTAGCCTTTTTGCTTATGAACTCTTCTCTATCCCTAAGCTTAACCTCTTCAACCTGTTGCACATGAAGCATCAGCCTCGCTATGTCCATATCACCTATTAGCATCGCAGCCTTACCTTTCTTACTCGACAAACATGACAATCTGGCAACAAACAGACTTATCCTATTTCTCATATCCGCAACCATCTCCGGGGCATAAGGAGAAAGTTGGGTGAACTTCAGAATGTACTTATGAAAACTCATTGACTCCTTTTTAAGGTTGAGGAATTCTCGTACCTTGGCTTCTCCCAGTTCTAGGGGAATGTAACGCCCCAAGAAAGCATCCTCAAACATAGCCACGCACAAGCACGAGTTAGAAAGAGACTTTATAGAGATGAACTCTATCGCACGAAATGAGTATGAAAGAAGTGAAGGAAATTCCTAAATGTTGCAGCCTCCTAATTATAGATGTGGTGTGCTTCACACTGATAACTAGGACTCTACAGACACAACTTCATAGACTCCCTAGGACTCTTGAATTCTAGGCTTTAATACCAAGTTTGTCACGCCCTGAGCCTAAACCCTGGGAGGGACTGTCACTAGAGAACCATTGCTGGCCCCAAGCGAACCCTTGGTCAGGCTAGACTCTCACGGAAGACTTACTCAACAAAAAAAGTACTTAAACAAAATATTAAATAAATTGTGTGAATATATAAACTGAGAGTTTTTAGATAATAACATTCAACTTAGCCAAAATGGCAACTCAAGTATTTAAATCAAATAACTGAAACATCAAGACTAAAGAACTCATATCTAACTGTCAATGAAGCCTATAGATACTAAGAGGGATGTCGGGACAAGACCCTCGATCATCCTAACAAAAGATAATCAAAGGGATCCTCTAGAAAGCAAGGAGGCTCACCAACTGACTCTGACTGCTCGACTAGATCAATGAGGCGCTGGATGCCGATCCTGGTTTCCTGTATCTGCATCATAAAATGATGAAGGCCAAATGGCATCAGTACATCGAATGCACAAACATGCGAGGGGAAAACTAAACACGACATAAACTTGAAATGAATACTGAAAGAAACACATACCTAAGTTTTACTCAACTCATGAATACTCAACTAAACGCAGAAATAAACAACAGTAAAGATACAGTTTATATAAGGCATTCAAAACAACAGGTAGCAACTCAACGTATTAAAGCAATACAATAACAACTCAATTTATATATAAAGTAGTATACTTTTGTGGGAGTTTTTCTAATCGACAAGCATCACTATGAGCTAATATGATGATACAACGTCTCACCCACGCTGTCAAAACTTTCCTATAACTTTTTGAGATATAGAACGCCTCAACTAATTGGATCCACTAGTCTATGCTAAAAACACTAAGGAATCATCTAAAAGTATGACCTTTTTCACCCACGATGGCTACATGGTTTATGGAGAGTTGAGTTATTGTGAACTCGTCCCCATATCAGTGCTCAATACTACTTCAAAAATACTCAGCTCATATGTTTAAAAACAAAACTCTTTCTGTGGTTTGAGATAATTACTCAAAACTAGCTCAAAGACTCTCTTGGAAATCAGTTTTTCTTCTCTTGTTTAAATGTGAAAACATTTACTCTTTTGGGAATACATAGTCCTGATATACTATTTTGAAGTAACAAACTTTGATCTTTACTCTTTACGCAACTCAAAACTCAAGTCGTAAAACAAAGTTAAAATGTTTTCAAAAGACTTTTGAAATTACTCTAAGAACTCTCTAGACATGCCATTTAACTTTCCTTGAATTTGAATTTATGGATTCAAGTATTGTAATTTGTGATAGGAAGGATCTCATTATTTTTAGGAGTGTTTTTAGATAGTTAAACATGAGAAACGATCAAGAAATCAATGTCTGGAAGAAAGTCCACAATGCAGAGATGCATTTAAATATTTGGTCACCAAATAAATTTGGACGCAGAAGAGTCTATGACCGCTATGCGACGCGAGGAAAAATCTGTGAAATGGGGGGGGGACTGGGTCTCTAGATTCACCCTACTATTTCCATCTTCGTTTTCTAACCCCAATTCGCCCAAATTCGATTCTTTTTTTTCTCAAATTTTCTTTAGATTCAAATACCAGTATATGTACACAAGAACCTAACTCAAAACAACTTTAGAGGCGCAATAATCTCAAGACCACCTCAATCTCAGCCCAATTCAAAAATGAAATCAAATTCAAGAACACATATCAAGAACATCAAACTTTCAACCTTTTTAGAACAAATTTCGTTGAACTAAACATGATTGGCGCATGGGTGAATGAACCTAATGCAATGAAAGTCTCACATACCTCGTATGATTTAATCCTTGGCGAAACCCCCAACCAAAATTGAAAGAACTTGACGAATCTTAAACTTTTCTTCTCCTTTCTCCTCTGGAGTTCTTTCTCCAAATACCCTAGCGTGATTTGGTAAATGCGTAAACTGAACTAACTCAATTTAGACCCCAAATAATTTACTAAAAATGTATTTACTTAATTTGGTAATGAAAAGACAAAAATTCCCCTCTCAAATCTGATTTTTACTTTCCTTATACCAACCGACTTCAAATGGGAATATCTCGTTCATACGAACTTGAAATTGAGCAAACTTAGTGAGATTGGAAATATATTTCAAAGATATTTCCTATGATATCTTGTAGCACACCTAACTCATCCTGAGCTAGGAGTTATGATCATTTAAAGTTGACCCAAAACTCATACTTAACTTAACTTGTCAAACTTTTCAAATTTGATTATTTCCAAAAACAGTTTCTTTCAAATTCTAGTTCTTTCAAATAACGAGCTGTTACACAAAAACCGAATGTGCATTTCATTTGGAAACATTAGCCGGGCTCGTTTGACGAATTGCCACTTGCTCTTTGCTTGCCTTTTCATGATCTAAGCTTCAGGTGTTTGAACCTCAGTTGACAAACTCGTTTGAGTCAGACCTTCACATTTGGCGAATCACCACGTACCACCTTGGTTCACCTTTCGAGCATTCAATCTTTTCTATTAACACTGTCATTTCAGGTGATGTTCAGCAAGGTCGCCTTTCTCATTCGGCACATCGCATTCTCATAGTCTCCGACCTTTTTCGATTGACACGAGTGCTATGCACTGCCAGTTTGGGTGAGGCTGTGTTGACTTGGTGATCCACCCTTCTTTTTAGGCGATAAACAATGAATAGTTAGTACTTCTTTTGCATTTTTGCCATTCTTCCAAGCATCAATCATTGCCTTGTCCATTTGCCTTCGTAGTTGCAAATAATCGACACTCATTAAGATAAGGATAAAATTAGGCAGTGAGGACACTAATTATTGAGCTAAATATACCTTAAATGAGTGCAAATTCTACAACTCATCAACACCCCCAACTTAATCTTTCATTCGTCCTCAAACAAATAAAGAACACAATTTGCTCAATAAGGGTGTTTACAACAATACTCAATGAGAGATGACATGCAAGTGCCAAAGCAAGACTACTATAAACAACATGACACACTCAATCATGATAAAAAAGCTTCAAATGATGTCTACCGATTTTCAACACAACCTCGAGCTCACTTTAGCTTCTTGTCTAATGCAATAACATGTTTCAATAAATGCATTTAGGTTCCCTCACATAAAGAATGATTTCATACTCTCACAAAGCAAATAAAAAAGATATAAGGAATTAATAGAACCCTCAACTCTCAGAAGAAAAACACATGCAAGATTTATCCCATAGGTTTGCCCATATTTTTTAATCATCACGCGACCTAGTTCATGCAAGATCTCAAGGATCTTTTAGGCATGTCATGGAGCTGAGGGATAAGGTATGATCAATTTGGCTTGGTGACTTCACCTTTTCAAAAAATTGTTCGAATCATCTTCACCTCTTTTGAAGTTCTTTTCATTTGAGAAATCAAACTATGAATTTTTCCTTAATTTATTGGGAATCCCTTTTATTTCATTCATTTTTTTTTATTTTCATTTTTCAAAAGCATTTTCATCACAATGATTCTTTCCAATTATAAGGAGGGGTTTCTTTTTTTGTAACAAACTTCAAAGTTTAGTCTCATTTCATCTTTCTGTCCCTTCACTTTGCTTTCATTCATCATTCCTTTATACATACCAATAAGGCGTTTGGTCTAAGTTGACTATTCAATAATATGAGACCTATTCATGATGGGGAGTTCATGCTTTTAAGGTAGCACTGATGATATATATTGCATTAATATTTCCCCCTATACTAAATTAAAACCTAATTAACTATTTCAATAAATTGTACAAATTAATTAAAGTCCTATTCTATCTGCATAAATGCAGAATTAATTAAAATTCATCTATTGCATTTTAATTCTTAAGTTATGATATTATTTTTATGAA
>JAJOOO010003553.1:0-15008 GCA_029582685.1 Solanum piurae
GGCCAAAAAATATGGGTGACAAGGATCTATTTGTAAGGAAGCAACAGTGGTTGAACTTCCTTCTGCAACAATTGGTGTTGTAGTAGAATCGGTAGTATGGTTAGTCATGATTCAGGATGTGACCGAAAGGGAAGAATGACAAAGAAGGAAAAGAGAAAAAAAAAATTATGCTTCTACAGAAGCTCTGATACCATGAAAAAATAATTAAAGAGAAAACTAGAAGTAGAAATTTTCCTTTGTATTTCTTGATCGTCTGATTGTACAGAGAAGCTGTGTATTTATACAAAAAGAATCTCTCCTGATGAATACAAACTCTAAAAGATAAATACTGAAGATAATTACAAGGTAAATTATTTACATGAGGAGTCCTAGTTACATCAGAATATGACTCCTTCTCTGAATATATCAGAAGTTAGAAATAATTGAGGCCCAAGTGTATAAGCCCGAAGACGATTCAGCTCAAGATGGGCCATTTCCATTTTTTCCGACAACAATGTGAGACTTCTCCTTCTTTGAGTCAGAGTTGGTCCTTCTAAGGATTCCTTTTCCTTTTAGGATTTCATTTGCGGCTTTGACCATGAGATTTCTTTCCATGTAGGAATCCTCTATGAAAGAAAATCTTATACAACTGTATTATTGTCGTAAAAGTAACCACCGCCTTATAACTTCAACTTTACATGGTTGACCTTCTCCTAATCTCAGTCGGACTCGATCGGATATGATCATGTCTGCGTAACCTATTCCTTTTATTTGTTCCTATATTGTTAATCATCAAAGTCTTTCGCAATCTAACAAATTATCATTTTTTATGATGACAAACTATTTCTCTTGTATGCATAGCTCAATTTGTGTTATGTCAATTTCTTAAAGAACAGACAAAGATAACATATTAGAGGATCATGTCAAATCAATTGTGTTATAAATATTACACAAGTATGCATTTCCCCATTTTGGCATCATAAAACACCGTGAAGACATATAATTAACACACTAAGAGAAGCAAATTCAACACTCGTGACCACTGACACTTTTAAAATCAAGAACTCAGTTAGCTATAGAAAAGCATGTGCACAGACATAGGAGATAGACAAGAACCAAAAACATAAACCCAACATTATAAGATTGATAAAAAAACATGTACACATAAATGTAATCAAAATAAAAAGATAGAAGCAAGAACTTGTGATGGCAAAAAAAAAATTGTGAATTGAAAGGCTGGAATGGCTAGACAGTAATAGAAGACGAGACATGAGAGTAGAAGGGATAATCCCTTTTTAGCAGTTCGTAGAGACCTTTAGATAATAGAATTAGTAGCTTCTCAATTTCAAGTGTAGCCTTGGTCTATGCAAGCTCAACCTTGAGCTTTGCGTTTTTCTCTAGCAGGCCAACATATTCAAGACCATAGTTTATATGCAGGTTGTTCATGGCATCCTGGTTAGTGGTACAAATGACTTCAATTTCAGCTTATTTTTTTTTGTTATTTCACCTTAAAGGAGCTGGTTCGACCAGCCTTGTGCCCTCATGAGAAACAATAGTCCACCCATCTCTAATCTCCAAAATCAGTAATCACCTTACCTCACAACATTGTCTGTTTTCCAAAGTTTTTTTTTTATCCCTCCCTAGGAGCTCCCACCCCTTTTGCTCCCTTGGTGACTCGAACTCGCAACCTTCGAGTTGGAAGTGAGGGGTGCTTACCATCCGAGCAACTCCCTCTCGTCTCTGTTTTCCAAAGTTCACAACACTAGTTGTACGAACATAAAAAGTGTCTTTTTATTCAAAAGATTCAGAGAAAGGTGGTCCATAATCATCTCCTTTACTATCAGTAGGCTAATTTGCCAACCTTGAGTTAGCAGAATCTTAGGAGGAACAAGTTACTTGCTTTATTGATCGTTTTGAAAGAGACCTACCTTTGACTCCTTTTTAACAACCATAATATCTTCATATATAATTTCAATAGGACCAACATGAGAATCAATTTTTTCTCAATATTGTCCTTAGCATAGAAGTATGTTTCCCCATCTGTTTCCTAGATCCCTATCTAATGGAGCCTAGCAGAAGAACTAAATTCGACTAAGGGGTTTCCCATGGATCCCCCTCACCAGATGCACCTAAGTTGAGGTGAACCTTGTTCAACTATAGGGTCCCCGAAGTATTTTCTCTTATAAGGTGCATTCTCTATGACTTTCTCAGTATCTTTAAACTCACCCAATACAGATTCCCCTTGAGAATTATCTACTTCCTACACCACAACATCTTATTTATAGGACACCAATGCAGATGTGCATCCACCAAAGCAACCATAGCCAAAACCTCAAAGAGACCGTCAAAGTGAGAAGCTTCAAAAGTGTTAAGAAGAAACATATTTGGTAATCAATTAGTGCATACCTATTTCTTGAAGATCACTAATTCCATGATTTTTAGAAGAAACAAAAAAAGATAATGGCAAGAAGATTTCCCAATTTAAAAAAGTGTGGAAAATGAGGTTTTGAGGTTTGGAAGTAGACTAGTAGAATAATTTAAAAACAACCTTTAATGAGATTGTCGTTTGGTAGTAATGAGAGTCCTTTGACATGAAGAATTTTATCTTGGGTAGAGATTCGGTTAGACACGTTGGCATATTTTGTCACAAAAAATCGTGATTTGATGAGATTGTTTTGCCTTATTAGAGAATGTCGACAGTAGAGCATATGGGATGAATGAACATTTTTTTTTTGGAAAAAGTATAAAGAATAGCTTCAAGTGCATTGATTTTATATTTAATCATGAACAATTATAGTGCACATACCTTAGATCTCTGGAAAATGTTGAATATTTCTCCAATTTTGCTAAGCCTCTCTTCTATGAAAAATATAAATATAACGTCATAGTGCATGAGTATCTTGAACTTAAAAGCGGTATAGAGACATACAACTTAATGTACAAGACTGACCATATAACTAAATATTAAAGGGCAATATATACACAATGTTCCAGCATGTTTATAAATACTCACTTGGTTCTAATGCCATATTTTATTTCTTTCAAATTGATTGAGATCTTTTTTCATAGCAATGAGCCAATTTACATCTTTTTGCACTTCATTGACTTTCTTGGACTCAACAGAGGATACGAAGGCATTGAAGCCACTTAGATTCTTCAATCCAGATTAGCTGATTATCTGAGATTTTAAATTAGTAAGAGTATTATCAATTTCATGTGAATTGTGATACTTGTATCCATTGAGGATTAAGGTTGATCATTGTCACGCCCCGAACCTACATTCTGGACGTGGCCGACACTCAAGAACAATTGCTGATCCCCAAGCGAACCCTTGACTTGACTGACTACTTAGTGGAAGTGTAACATCTCGCAATTTGAAATAACTAGGAAGAAGCTAATATTTGGAAATAGTCATTTTTGGAAAGAGTGAAAATCTGGAAATTTTGTTAAGTTAGGAAAAAGTGAGTTTTTGGTCAACTTCAAACGGCCATAACTTCTAGCTCAGGATGAGTTAGGAGCACTTTCAGATATTTTAGGAAAGCTCTTGGAATGCTCTTTTTCAACGCCGCCAATTTTACGCGATTCCAAGTTAGTATGAGTGAGTTATCTCTTTTGGAAGTTGGGTTGTTTGAATAAGGAAAGTCTCAAACCGGATTTTTGGAAGGGTAATTTAGTCCTTTCCTTACCTAATTATTCTAATTTGTTTTTAGGAGTTAATTGGGGTAAAAACAGATTTTAGTCAGTTTAAAAAAGTTGAAGTTTCACGCTAGGGCTTGTAGAAAGGAGAAAAGAAGATGAGAAAGGAGAAAAGAAGAGGAGAAAGGAGAAGAGAAGCAAGATTTGTCAAGAACGTCGAGTTTAGCTTGTGGAGTTCGTCGGAGGTGATCCCTACAAGGTATGTGAGATCACATAGCGTTGGGTTAGTTCACCCACGCGCCAATCATGATTTATTTCATCGAAATTAAGTCTTTGAAAGATTAGAAATTGAATACTTGATGGGTTTGTTGAAGTTCCTTTGAGTTCTTGATTTGTTGAATTGTTGAGGAGTTGTTTGATCCGAATTCATGTAATTAGTTGTGATTTAGAGTAGGATCTGATGTATTTTGAGGGTTTAGGCAATTCCAAACGTTTTGGGAAAGAACCATTGAAGTTTACAGGGTTTTGAGATGAAAAACAAGTAAGAAAAGTCGTCAAACACCTGGAGAAAGGGGTGGGGCATCGCGGCAGCCAGCGCGCCCCAGGACAGGGTCTGAAGTTTGAGGGCTGGCGCCCCGTGCCTCTCAGAGCGCCAGGTACACCAGTTCTCCCCGTTCGTTCCCCATCTTTTCGTACTTGTTCCCTAGCGATGTACCTATGTTTCTTAGTTTGATTCCAACACTCTTAGGATGTCGATTTGACTCGAATCCTGGACCTGATCTTGAATCCTACACCGGTTAATGATGCGATGGGGGGAGGTTTTCTTTTTTCATCAATGCTGGCCCAGTCGAGGCTCGTCCATGCCCAATCCCGATGGGCCTTCGATTTTTCACATCTAAACATCATGAAATCATCCATAAACATGAGATCATGAACCTTGAATCCATAATTCAATTCAAGGAAAGTTAAGATCAAAGTCAAGAGAAGTTCCTAAAGTTTCCAAAAGTCTTTTACAAATGTTTTAACTTTGTTTTAAGACTTGAGTTTTGAGTTGAGTAAATAGTAAAGTTTGAAGTTCATGTCTTCAAAAGAGTATATCGGGACTATGTATTCCCAAAGAGTAAAATGTTTTTACATTTGAGAAAGAAAGGAAACTGAGATTTCCAAAAGAGTTTTGAGGAGTTTGAGTACTATCTCTTTGAAGAAAAAGATGAGTTTTGAGAAAGAATTTCTAAAACATGATTAGTATGACAATTGAGTATGTCATCAATGTTTAAGAAGTATGGTATCTAGATATACCATCAATGTTTAGGCAGTATGACTTCCCGAGTCATCAATGATCATATTAAATTATGATTTTATATGTTTTTTAGAAAGAGTTTTCAAGAGTAGTTACCTCATTTAAGAGGGTAGTTTGAGCAATTATCTTAAACTAGAGAAAGAAGTTATGTTTTTAAAACATAAAGAGCTAGTATATTTTGGGAGTAGTATTGAGCACCGATATGGGGGAGAGTTTAGAGAACTCTGAGCTGCCATAAACCATGTAGCCATCATGGGTAGAAAATGGTCATAATTTTTAGATGATTCCTTTAGTGCTTTTTAGCATAGACTAGTGGATCCACTTAGTAGTTAAGGTTCTATACCCCTGTCAAGGTATAGGATGGTCCTTGTCAGTGTGAGGTAAAATGTTGTATCATCACTATAGCTGTTAAGTGATGGTTGTCGGTTAGAGAAACTCCCACAACAATATTTGTATTTTCATATACAAACAGAGTTCATATTGTATCTTTGCATACATACAGAGTTATTATTGTATTTCTAAATACAAAGAGTTGTAAGCCATGTTTTAAAAGCTTTTCTTTATACTGCATTTATTTACACTACTTTATATTAAAATCAGTTGAGTTGAGTTGAGTTTAGTTGAGCCAGGTAAGTGTTCCTTTCAGATTCCTTTCAAGCTTAAGTTGTGTTTAGCATTCCAACTCGCATACTTGTACATTCAATGTACTGATGCCAGTTAGCCTGCATCGTCTTATGATGCAGACGCAGGTAACTAGGATCAGCATCCAGCGCATTGTTGATTCTAGTTGAGCTCCAGAGTTGTTGGTGAGCCTCCTTGCTTCCGGAGGATCCCTTTTATTTGCTTTCAATATTAGATAGTTCATTAGGATGTCGTGGGCCTTTCCCGACATCCATCTCAGTTGTTTTAGAGGCTTCATAGACAGTCAGTTAGATGTTAGTCCATTCATTATTATTGACTTATGCTCAGATTTGAGTTGCCATTTTGGCTATTTTTAAAACATTAGGAGTTCATTTTGAGACAGTTGAGTTATTTAGCATGTGAATCTTTTTTTCTTAATGCTTAAAGTCTTCCACTGTGTAAGTAAGCCAGGCCAAGGGTTCGCTTGGGGCCATCAATGGTCTTCGAGTGCCGGCCACGTCCAGGGTGTAGGCTCGGGGCATGACATGAAGACTTACTCAAATGATGATTGGCTTAAAAATAAAATTTAGAACATTTAAACTTAAAGTAAATACGCAACTCAGAGTGTCTATAAAATATGCAATGACATAAGCATAATAGTTTGCAAAAACATCTTAAGGAAAAGTAAATAGTATGAGACTCCTCAACTCTATCTATCTATGAAGCCCCTATTATTCAAGATGGATGTTGGAACAAGACCAACGACATCTCAAGAAAACTGACTGTTGTGCCGTAATTTTCCTAACCTTAGAAAAATCACTTTTTTGAAATGTTCTAAGTATAAAACAATTTGAGAAAAATACTTAGAAAAGAGTCGCCACTTAATTTTTTAAAGAAATTAAGAAGACTTATAATTTTCAAAGATTTTAAACAGAAAAAAAATCATTTAAAAATACCAAAGGGGGTTCGGGGTTCAATTTACACTTCGAGAAGGGTTTAAGCATTCGAAGTGCCCGCTAACATGCGGTTGACCTGCGACTTGACTTAATATATTTGACTAAATAATGATTTAATATAAAAATAATAATTTACAATATATTTGATTATCTTTAGGAAAATAATTTAAAAAATGACGCTTTTTTTTTTTTTTTTTAGGAAGGGACCAAAAGATGAAACATTTGAATTAAATTACAAGTGATTAGAATATTAATAAAACTAGATTTATTTAATTCATTTTAAATCAATTTAATAAATTAAAACATGAAAATCATTTCTTAATTGACTAACCTAAATACTTTAACTTAAAAAACAATTTAAGGTGAATAACATGTGATAAGTGAAAAAAAGTATTAAAGAACATCTCTTTTTTAACAAAAGGTTTAACTTAATTAAAGATATAAAAAGTTTGACCAATATACTTGATTAATAAGATAAATGGACACAAAGACATGAAATATATTAAAATTAAACCGACACAAAGAAAATAACTCATCTTTTGGGGAATCTAATTAAGTTAATTAAAAATTATAAAGTTAGAGTTAAACAACAAACAATAAATAATCACAATTAAATAATTAAAGAGTAAGGGAGAAATTGAATTTGGGCCTCCTTTTTGGGCCAAATTCGCTGCTGATTTTGGGGGCTTAGGCTCAATTCCCATTTTTGTATCAGTGTATATCGGATGAATACGGCCCATTTTTTTTGTATATAAGACTGTATACCGAATGTATACAACCTATTTCAACTTCCAAAACACCTGCTTCAATTTTTGGCTTTACATTTGTTACGTTTTGATGTGTATAACCTGTATACACAATCTGTATATCAGCCCCTCCCTTGTTTTTTTTTTTTTTTTTGAACGTCCAGCCCATATTTGTCATTTTTCGACCTGTACACCTGCTTCCTTAATTCGCCATGATAACTGACTCGAAGCGAAAGAAATCCGGGCCTCTATGGCCCAATAGGAAGATGCGAGGATGAGAGGAGCCCATGAGGACTCGAGGCGAATTTTACATGTGACGAAACAAACAAAAAAAAAAACGTAAGTGACAACCCACATATCCAATATAAGGAGTATTGATGTGAATATTTATACTATTGTATTAGAGCCTAAACATCAGAAAGAAAACAAAAATGACTCCCACTAATGTTTGATCACAACAAGAACTAAACCGTGCAAATAGGAGAAAATATCATTCATACAAGTACAACCATAAACCAAAATGTAGCATGCAATAATATCATATTTTCAAATTTATCTCATGGAAAAGACATACTGCAGGGACAAACAATTTAGGCTCTAAACACTCCTAATATATATTTATCATAGTGAACCAACAAGCATGCTAGACCACTATCATTAAGCCAATAGACTCAATACCATGTTAGGCATAAAGACCAATCTAAGACGGCATAACGAGCAATTCAAATGGACATGAAGGGGAAATTTCGAACAACCCGCAAGAGATCAAATTTTAACTTAACAAAACAAAACACATCATTTTTGGCCAAAACCATAAAAGGTGTAGCTATATTGGAGAAATTACGATGTTAGAAACTATCTTTTAAGGCAAACGATTAATGAAGCACGCTCGGAACTGTACTAGAACAAGAGCAGTAAGCTTCTAATAGTCAACATCATACACCTAAAGTCATGTATTTGTCATTTTTGAATAACAACCTTCAAACTACCGTGATTTTGAGACATGTTATAATCCGAAATTTTGCCTTAAACAAAAGGGGAATCAACTTAATGATGAAAACACAGAGTTATGAACCCAAAGGGAATCTAGGCAGATAACCAGAGGCAAATATTCCATTTTTAACATTAACGACAACATATCACTGCCGATAAAAGAATTAACCGGTAACTAATGTCACATCAGAAAACGATCCAGCATTCACTAGGCCGCAAGACATGATAGAATAATTACGCCAATGTCTCAGTGCTTCGTAACAGTAAACAGAGGGGAAAAACATTTTCAGCTAAAGTCATCGACACAACCAAATTCCAACATATGGAAACCCAACAACGCTAATAATGACTAGCCAAGCATTGATAAAAGAAGCTGAAAAATACAGTACAAAGATGAGAAGAATTCACCTTATTACGGGCAGCGAAACTAGGACTTCGAGTGAGAAAATGCGTCAACCACTGATTACGAGAGATTCCGAACAAAAGCAAAGAAGCCTGAGATGGAAATTCGGAATTAAAAATCTTTAGCCTAACCACTAGAAAACCAAAAGAGAACCTTTTGATGGATTTTTATATAACTATGTTATGCTTCCCTTCTCTATATCCTTTCAATATTCTTTCTTTGTTTCTTGTCAAAGATTTCCCATTTTTCTTCTAACCCCCTGTCACTTGTATGTAAAGGATTATTTATAGGGGAAGTTGGGGCGATTTAGGTTGATGACAATTGGACGAGGGCAAGGGCGGAAACGGAAATTACCATCCAATCTTTGATTCAAATTTTCCCAAGGATCAAGGAACTGCTGCTTGTACAAGATTTCAACCGAAATCCCCTAAAATCCGGATGACAAGATCAAGGTGGATGGCTTGACAGGCAGCTATGGTAGGTGAAAGGCTGTTCGAACGGCTCTGGCCGAGGAGGAAGACGCGGAAAGCTGCTGCTTTGACGTTGAAATTAGAGGGAGAGGGAGAGGTCGGGTCGGGTGTTGTTGGTTTGCTGAAAATTCTGGGTCGATTTCTGGATTTGCAGCGCTTAAGGAGAAGAAGGACGTGCACAGTGGGGTGGGTCAAAAAAGGGGAATTAAAGAGTGGGCTGGGAGAATTTGGATTGGAGATGACCCAAAATTTGGACTATTGAAATGGGTAAGCAATTGACTAAAAATTGTTATTAAATAATAGTCAAATGGATTTCAATTATAGCCGAATATAATTTAATCGGTGAATTCTGCTAAATTTTAAACAAGATAAGTTAATATAAATTAAATAATGAGCTTCTTAATCTCAACGAAATAAAACAATTAACTTAATTATAAACTAACTAATTCAATTACAAAACTAATTAACTCGAAATTATAACTATAACTTAAGGTAAATTAATAAAATATTTAACTAAAATGTAAAATCTTTTGTGATGATTTTTCAAATATTTATAAAATAACGTGATTGCAAAAATATACATATTCATTATTAAAAATGATAATTACTTTAAATATAACTTGAAAGTATTTTGAATTTCATAAAACTTATTAACTCAAAATTATAACCATCCCTAATATTTAAAATATAAGAAATCTTTTTTTTTTTTTAGACGATTTTCGAATAACCATAAAGTATACTAATTATATACGTAATTATGTAAAACATATGTATCATCTAAAATTTATGAAAAGTGACAAACTATTTAAAAATCTTGCAAACTATATTATTATTATTATTTATTTATTATTATTATTGTTATTATTATTATTATTTTTAGAATTTTTTATAAAACTAATAATTTTAAATCGTTTGAAATTGGAGAAGCTCGAAATGATTAATTTATATTGTGGAGGGTCAAAATTGGGTGTCAACACTGACTAGAAAATAAATGTGAAGTCTCCATGCAAGGAGGCTCACCCAAGCTATCTGAAGTGCAAAGTGATCTCAACGAAGCGCCTATTGATGATTCTGAACACCTGTATCTGCATCATAAAAAGATGTAGGTCAAAGAACACAAGTACATTGAATGTACGAGTATGTAATGTATCTGAATGAATAAATAACTAAATTGGTAAGGCTCGAAGAATACATACATCAACTAAACTCAATACAAAACAATAGTAAGAAATGGAAATATTTAGAGCTTCATAAATAAAAGATGTTAACTTAAGGATGTATATAAAAATATAGTAAAATACTATTTACTCTTATTTGGGAGATTCTTTAACCGACAACCATCACTATAAGCTATGTGATGATACAATGTCTCACCCACACTTTCAAAAGTGTCCTATATTTTTCAGGGATATAGGACACCTCAACTAAGTGGATCCACTAAAGCTCTGCTCAAAAGCAATAAGGAGTCGTCTAAAAAGTATGATCCTTTACCCATGCTGACTACATGGTTTATGAGGAATGTGAATTGTCTAAACTTATCTCCATATCGGTGCTCAATACTACTCCCAATAAATATATATACTCATGTTCAAATGAATAAAACACACTATTTCTCAAGTTAAGGTAATTGCTCAAAATATCCTCTTAAAAGAGATACTGCTATGAAATATCTCTACACTCATTAACCCATTTAGAAATCAAAATTTCTCTTTTCTCAATGTAAAAAGTGATACATTTGGGATACTTAGTTCCCTTATACACTTACTCAAATCACTCTTTAAACTCTACTTAAAACTCATCTTTACTTTCTCAAAAATCAATTTAAGAAAAAAAGTTTGGTTAAAAGGATTTTCTATGCTAACTCGGTAATAACTCAATAATAGGGTTCATGCTGAAAAATAGACATGAACAATCAACTCAAGAATCTCAATGCAAGAAATAGCAACTCAAAAATCAAGAATAGAATTCAAAACTCAACAACGAAACTCATCTCAAAAATCAAAACGAAGGATGTAATCCTAGATTATTCTTTACTAATAGAAAGAAGATGTAGGGTGTGAGCACAAACTCGACCCATCACTATGAGTAGCCTTACATACCTGGAAGAACAAGGTTCTTGAAGAAGCTGGAAGAAAAAATTGCTTGGAAACCTTGAACAGTAGCTTTGGTGTTTTCTTGAAGTTTTTTAGCGTAGGCTTTTAAAAAAAATGAGAGGGTTGAAATAATCAGAACTGATTGACTTTGACTTTTTGTCACAACCCGAGCCTACACCCTGGATGTGGCCGGCACTCGATAACCATTGTTGTTCCCCAAGCGAACCCTCATCCTAGAGTCACAAGCGCAAGACTAACTCAAACATACAAAGCCTAAAAAAGAATAAAATTCATTGAAACTCAAATAATTAATTCAAAATATAATCGTATATTCCACTAGCCAAAACTAGGCAACTCAAGTCTTTGAAATATTTAACAAGATAAATGAAACAGACTTCTCAAACTTTACTGTCTATATATGAAGCCTCTAAATGACAAAGATGGAAGTCGGGACAAGACCGACAACATCCTGATGAAACTAAAAAATAAATGACATCCTCCGGAAACAAGGAGGCTCACCATAGCTAACTGAAACTGCAAGTGGTATCAACAAAACGCTTGTTGATGATCATGAATACTTGTATCTGCATCATGAAACGATGCCGGACAAATGGCTCAGTACGTGGAATGTACGAGCATGTAAGGGGAATTCTAAAGCATAAATATAAGCATGAACTGGTGGAATAGAAACATACTTACCTCTTCTCAGCTCACTCAACTCAAATCAACTCAAAGAAGCATAGCTCAATTCAACTCAGAGAAAATAGGGCTCAACTCAATGATAAGATATTCAACTCAGTGAAATAAGGCTCGACTCAATAACAAGATACTCGACTCTGGGTACTCAACTCTGGATACTCAACTGTGGATAATCAACTCTGGATACTCAATTCAATATAAAACAACAATACAGATGCAATATATGGAAAGTTTTTAAAACAGTAGAAACAAACTCAATGTATTGAAAAATGCAATAGTAACTCATTTTGTATGCAAGGATACAAGATAAAATCTGCTTGTATATGAAAATAAAAGTAAAACCTGTGTATATATGTAACATCTCGCAAATCGAAATAACTAGGAAGAAGTTAACTTTTTTTGGAATAAATCATTTTTGGAAAGTATTGAAATCTGGAAAATTTGCCAAGTATGTTAAGTTGAGTTTTTGGTCAAGTTAAAACGACCATAACTCCTAGCTCAGGATGATTTAGGTGTGGTTCCAGGTATCGTAGAAAATATCTTGGAATAATATTTCCAACACCGCTGAGTTTGCGCGATTCCGAGTTTGTATGAGTGAGATATTCCCATTTGAAGTTGAGTTGTTCAAATAAGGAAAGTCTAAACCGGATTTTAGAAGGGCATTATGGTCTTCTCCATACCCCATGACTTAATTTCGTTTTTGGGTAATTAATTGAAGTCTAAACTGAATTGGTTCAGTTAAGACAATTGGAAATTTACACTAGGGTTTTTAGAGAAAGAACGCAAGAGGAGAAAAGAGGAGAAGGAGCAAAAATCGATAAGTTCTTGAAGCTAAGAACGTAGATTTCGTCAAGGGGCAATCCCTACGAGGTGTGAGACTTTCATAGCGTTTGGTTCGTTCACTCACGCACCAAACATGTTTGTTTCATCATAATTATTTTCTAAAAAGTTGAAAGTATGATGTTCTTGGATTATGATCTTGAAGTTTGTTTTAGTTCCTGATATTTGATGGGATTGTGGAGTTCTTGATGAAATCGTGTCGAATTAAGGATTGTTTTGGGTTAGATTCTCGTATATATATACTGGGTATTTGAATCTAAAGAGGGATTAAGAAGAAGAATCGAAATTAGGTGAATTGGGGCTGTAAAGCGGAGAAGGAAAAAGTCGAGCGTGATTTGGCACGCAAGTCCGCGTCGCGGACTTGCTCCCCCTGTGCACAAAAATTTCCTCCGCATCGCGGAGAGGACGTGGACTCCTCTGTTTAAAAATTAAATTTAGCGACCAATTATTTAAAAACATCTCTGCGTCGCGGACTTGTTCCAAGACGATGATTTCTTGATCATTTCTTATGTTTAGCTATCTAAAATCATTCCTAAACATCATGAGATCTTTCCTATCACAAATCACAATCCTTGAATCCATAATTCAATTCAAGGAAAGTTAAGAGTCAAGTCAAGAGAAGTTAAGAGTCAAGTCAAGAGAAGTTCATAAAGTTTTCCAAAAGTATTTTACAAATGTTTTAACATTGTTTTAAGACTTAAGTTTTGAGTAAAAAGTAAGGAGTAAAGTTTGAAGTTCCTTTCTTCAAAATAGTATATCGGGACTATGTATTCCCAAAGAGTAAATGTTTTCACATTTACACAAGAAAGGAAACTTAGATTTCCAAAAGAGCCTTTGAGCTAGTTTTTAGTTAAAGAGTAAATGTTTTCACATTTGAGCAAGAAAGGAAACTGAGATTTCCAAGAGAGCTTTTAAGCTAAGTTTTAGAGTAATTATCTCAAACCAAAGAAAGAGTTTTGTTTTTACAAACATATGAGCTAAAGTATATTTTGGGAGTAGTATTGAACACCGATATGGGGACGAGTTTGAGTTCAGATAACTCACGTCTCCATAAACCATGTAGCCATCATGGGTAGTAAATAATCATACTTTTTAGATGACTCCTTAAGATGTTTTTAGCATAAGCTAGTGGATCCACTAAGTTAAGTAGTTCTATATGACGGTAAAATATAGGACATTTCTAGCAGCGTGGGCAAGACGTTGTATCACCACTTATGTCACACCCCAAGGCTACCCCCTGGACGCGGACACGGGACCTAGGATCATAAGTGACCCCAAGATAACCCTACTAGCATAATCATGAGCATACTAAAGATAACTGAATAATAAAAACTGCGTGAAAGCTATAATTATAACTAAAATGAAAAGTTGGGGGAAAAACCCCATATACTATAACTGAGATGAATGAAAATTGATGAGTTTAATACAAGAAAAATATTAACTCATAACCAAGCTGAATCTAACTATGTCTGAAAATAGCCTTTAAACTGACTAGAAATGTTGGGACATGCCCCAACTAAGTCTAGCAAAACTGAAACTAAAGGACTAAAAATACAGGAAAGAAACTCATGACTACTGTCCTCAGAGAATGAGGACTCACCACTGATTCTGCTGACTGAAGATTGGGAATCGATCTAAGCGTGATTTGGATGCTGAGAACCTAAACCTACATCACGAGAAGATGTATCGCAGAGTATGCGTCAGTACTTGAAAGGTACTGAGCATGCAGGATATAGTAAAGATGAAATAAACATATGACTGAACAAGCAATAAAGCAAGAGTATAATCTGAGTATGATATAAATACTGAATACTGAACTAACTGAATGCAATGACCAAATTTATAACATACTGAAACTGAATACTGACTGTACTGAAATGTGGTCAGTGCAATAGATTCTGACTGAACTGTGGGAGCTACTAATAATCGATAATAAAACCACATGAGCTAAATGTGGAGTCTGATGTATACTCCCCATCGAGAGGACCCAATATACCCGGCCAAAGGTATAAAGGCATGCTGGCGTGATCACTAACTGATATTTTCCACAGATGGGACTTACACCTACGTGGCTCGTAGTATTGGGAATACATGGGTATGCTGAACCCTAATCCAACTCGGTATTATGCTACTCCCAATAGATTAAGTGATTAACACATTATGACTGAATTTTAGTAATATTGGATAGCTCAAAACTGAACATGCAAAACTGAGAATGCAACAATTAATCTGATAATGATGCATTCATAAACTGAGGCATGTATAACTGAAT
>JAJOOO010003554.1:0-41435 GCA_029582685.1 Solanum piurae
AGGGATTCCAGTGACCTTTGAGCATGAATGAGAATGATGAAGGAAAGGGAAGGAAGTGTTGTTCACACCACATTTCATGAGGATAGCAACCACTGACCCTAAATGACCATACCTTTATACTAAACCCCGTTACAAGACTTTAGAAGAACTTTTTGATCATGAGTGAGCTGAAACAAGTGTTGATTAGAAAATAAGAGCAAACTTATGGGTGGAGTCATGCATGTGTTTATCTTTGTAAGTGTGAGTGTTGATTGTGATTCCAGAGCTTTAAATTATTGAATCATTGTGTGTGAATATGGAATCATTCTTTGTGTGAAGGAATTTGAGTACCTTTGCAGAGCTTCAACTTGCATTTGAAGAAAGTATTGTGAACTTGAGAACTTTTTTAAATGGTGAGTCACAACTTGAATCTTTGAGTGCACAATTGATCTTTGCATGAGTAATTTGAGTATTTTTGTGTACATTCATGCTTGTGTCTTGTGTAGAACTATTTGAGACATCCTTTTTGAACTGCTGAACTTGAGTTTTACTTTAGGACAAGCAAAAGTTTAAGTTGGGGGTGTTGATGAGTCCACAATTTGGACTCATTTAGGGCTTTATTTGGATAGATTTAGTGTCCTCAACTTCTTATATTGTGCCAATAACTGATGTAAAATCCTTTTTTTCTAGATATTTGGATTGAGAAACAAAGCATGGACACTAACGAGCAAAAAGGACCAAGGCAGCTGAATGAACGAGGAAATGAAGGCTTGTTGATCACCTAATCCATTGCGCGAATCTCCGAGTGGTCATTACCTCGCCTAAAGTTCTAGTGTGCCAAGCCCTGAAGGAGAAAATCAAGTCGGCGAGATAAAGAAGCAGTCGGTGAGTCGCCGAATGGTTCCGCGATGTAGTGATTGGATCGCCCAAAGTTAAACTTAAAGATGTTGAAGGCCAAAGAAAAAAGGTGATGGAACTGACCAGAGGGCGGATCATCGAGTATATCGACGATACCGACTTATTGCGCCGAATGGCCCTTCACAATATATTTTTTGGTGACTATAAATACTTTTTCAAACATTATGTTTAGTATCAAATTTTATTCTGAACATTTATTAGAGTAATTTTTGAGTTAGAACTCTGAGTATTGAGACAATATTTTCCTTAGCTTTGAAGAATTGAAGTTTTCCATTTTTGAGAATTTGGAAGTGGGTCTTTGAGATTCTTCAACTTGGACCTTTGTAAAGTTGAAATTCATCGTACCCAGTTGACGGAAACACAATTTGGTAACGATTTCTATATTTTTATGATGTCTAGTTAAAACCATAATTCTTGGGGTGTGATTATGGGTTGAGTAAGCTTATGGATATTGCTAATTGATAGGTTAAATATTGTTTAAAAGTGATTTCAATCAGTAGTTGTGGTTTAATCTAAATGGTTGTAGTTGCAAATGCAACTCTACCTTCGTATTTTTGACTTGCTCGAGAGAGAGGTTTTAAAACCAAGATTATTGAATTGATGGTCTGTGGGTATTGGGTTGTCATGGGTTCAGCCTGAGAGAGTGAATGGACTAAAGTGTAGGTTGTTCTTGTTAGCCGTTTGTTGGTGTTCGAGAGAAACCAACTTGATTTGGGGTAAATTGTTCGAGAGAAAGTTTATTCCCACTAAAGTCTAGCTTATTCACTTATTTACAGCTATCTACTAACAATTGTAATTACCCATTTGTCTACCTTAGCCTATAATCCAATCACATCCCAAGAACCTGTCTCATTGCTTGTTAATTCGTGTTATTTGATGTTGTTGTAGCTGATAATTACAACCGAAACCCCTCTGTTATTTGACACTTGTGTCACCTGTTAATTTGAATTATGCTTTTATTCGTAAATATCTATTCCTATGACTGACTTAAACATATTCGCACTTGGCTCTTGATTCTAAAACACGTATCACTCTCTGTGGGATTCAACCCCTACTCATTTAGTTGGGTTATATGCTGACTAACGATCATTGACTCTTAGAACTGGATTAAGTGTCTTTGATAGCATTATTCAATCATGGTTCACCCAATTTTTTTATTTTTCAGTATGTTAGGTTTCTGAGGTGTTAAAATATCTCCCCTTTAGGAACATTCATTCTCAAATGAAGTCTAAACAAGATGAGTAAGGATGGAAGGAGTTGTGGTCCCTATTACTAAGTACTAGAAATTGATATCTAACTGAATTGAGTTCCATGAACATGCAAATATGCTGAAATGCAAGGATAACTGAGGAAACAAGGTACTAAGACTAATTTACAAAAGAGTAAACTGAGAGACTGCAGAGGAACTATTACCTGAAGCTGAAATGGAATCGGAAGGAATGAGGTGAGGATACTTAGCCATCGTAGTTGCTTCTGCTTCTGATGTAGCTCCTTCTTAGGACTGACACCTCCACAAAACCTACACTGAAGCGACTTCCTTATTTCTCAACCTACAAACCTGATGGTCAAGAATTTCAACTAGTACCTCTTCATAAGTGATACTATCCTTCACATCCACACTCTCTAATGGTATTATTGATGCCAGATCACCCATACACTTCTTCAACAAGGAAATGTGAAAGATTAAATAAACCGTTGCTATTTTTGCTGGCAACTCTAATTCATAAGCCACATTACCAACCATTCTATGGATTCTGTAAGGACCGATATATCTAGTACTGAGCTTCCCTTTCTTTCCAAATCTCATCACCCCTTTCATAGGTGACCCTTTCAGAAAAACCCAATAATCCATTTCAAACTTTAAGTCCCATCTACTCACATATGTAGAGGACTTTTGACGACTTTGAACAGTCCTTAGCCTACCTCTGATGAGCTGAACTTTCTCCATAGCCTCATGAACCAAATCTGGCCCAATCAAGGTTGCTTCACCTACATCAAACCAACCAATCGTGAACCTGCATCGATGCACATATAGTGCCTAATACGGGGTCATCTGAATACTGGAATTAAAGCTATTATTATAGGAGAACACTATGAATGGTCGGTGATCATCCCACCTTCCCTTGAATGGTATGAATGGTACGCTTTGCCTGACCATCCGTCTGTGGATGAAATGTTATACTGAGATTTACCTGAGTACCAAGAACTTTTTGAAATGATTTCCAGAAATGAGAGGTAAACTATGGATCTCTATCTGAGATGATAGAAAGGAGGACCCCATGCAACCTGACTACCTCATTGATGTAGAGTTTGGCATAGTCCTCGGCTGAATCGGTAGTCTTGACAGTCAAGAAGTTAGCGGAGTTATTGACTCTATTCACTATCACCCAAATGGAGTCATGTTATCTGGGAGTACAAGAAAAACCTCTAATGAAGTCCATGTTTATCACTTCCCACTTCCATGTTGGAATGCTAATCTCTTGAGTCATACTTCCTGGTTTCTGATGTTCTACCTTAAACTGTTGAAACATTGGACACTTAGCACAAAGTTTGCTATGTCCCTCTTCATGTAGTTCCACCAAATGACTTCCTACATATCATGGTACATCTTAGTGGCACCTGGATGAATGGAATACCTAGAGTTATGAGGTTTTGTAAAGATCCGGTGCCTCAACTCACCCACATTAGGAACAGATAAGAGACCCTGGTAACAAAGCACACCATCTTACCCTTGGGTGAAAACCTCAACTTTCTGCTAATGAACTGCACCTTTCAACTGAAGTACTAGAGGATCATTATCCTGTTTTTCCTTAACCTCCACTACCAACGAAAATTTTGATCCATTCTGAACTATCACCCCACCATCTGATGTGTCCGTAAGGCAAACTTCCAAGCGAGCAATCCGATGAACATCTTTGGCTAAATCATTCCTTTCTTCTTCAAAATGTTCCACACTACCAATAGACAGCATGTTGAGAGCATCAACCACTACATTGATCTTACCCGGATTGTAAAGCATATTCATGTCATATTATTTGAGAAATTCAAGCCATCTCCTCTAACAATGATTCAACTTTTTCTAGGTGAACACATACTGGAGGCTTTTGTGACATTTGAACACGTCAACATGAACACCAGACAAGTAGTGTCTCCAAATCTTAAGGCCAAATACTACGGCTACAAGCTCGAGGTCAAGAGTCGGGTAGTTCTTCTCATGGGCCTTAAGCTGTATAGAATCAAAAGTTCTGACCTTACCTCGCTGCATCAACACACAACCTAGTCCGACCCTTGATGCAGCACAATAAATCACATACCCTTCTGAACCATCTGGTAAAGTCAAGACAGGAGTTGTAGTCAACCTAGTCTTCTGTTCTGAGAAAATTTTCTCACACTCATCTTACCACTGAAATTTGACCTTCTTATGAGTCAACTTGGTCAATGAGGAAGTTATGAATGAAAATCCCTCAACAAATCTCCTGTACTAACCAGTCAAACCCAAGAAACTTATCATATTTGTTGGAGAGAAGGGTCTGAGCAAGTGTTGTACTGTATTAATGTTCTGAGAATCCACTCGGATCCCTTCACCAGATACCACATGACCAAGGAAAGCAATGGACCCTAACTAGAATTCACATTTTTTGAACTTAACAAATAACTGGTGATCTTTGAGAGTTTGCAGAACAACTCACATATGAATTGCATGCTCTTTTTCACTCCGAGAATATATGAGGATATCATCAATAAAGATTATGACGAACAAGTACAATTACTGTTTGAACACACAGTTAATTAAATCTATGAAAGCTGCAGGAGCATTTTATAGTCCAAAAGACATAACTACAGATGCATAATGACCATACCGGGTTCTAAAGGTTGTCTTTGGAATGTCACTATCTCCTACTCTGAGTTGATGATACCCTGATCTGAGTTCTATCTTAGAAAAGAAACTAGCACCCTGAAGTTGGTCGAACAAGTTATCAATCCTGGGGATGGGATACTTATTCTTGATTGTGACTTTGTTCAACTGCCGATAGTCAATGCACATTCTGAGAGAAACATCTTTCTTTCTCACGAACAACACTGGAGCACCCTATTGAACAATACTATGTTTGATGAAGCCCTTATATAGAAGGTATTTTAACTGCTCTTTCAAATCCTTAAGCTCGACTGGAGCAATTCTATAAGGAGGAATCGCAATGGGTTGGGTGTCTAGAATGAGATGTATTCCGAAGTCGATTTCCCTTTCAGGAGGAACTCCAGGAAAATCTTCTAGAAACATTTCTGGGAACTCAATTACTACTGGGACTGACTCAAGAGTTGGGGTTTCGAAGTTTGAATCCTTAACCTGAACACAATGATAGACATACCCTTTGGAAATAATTTTTCTAGCCTTAAGATAAGAGATGAATCGACCTATAGGCACTGAGCTACTACCCTTCCATTCTTAGACTGGCTCGTTTGGAAACTGAAACCAAACGATCCTAGTTCTACAATTGACTGAGGCATAACATGAATGTAACTAATCCATGCCTAGAATGATATCAAAATTTACCATTTCTACGTCTACAAGGTCTGTTAAGGTGACTTTCTGGATACTGTGATAGGACATTTTCTGTATACCCGTCTAGCTATAACTAGGTCAACAACTGAAGTAGAGACTAAGAAAGGTTCTGAGAGTTTCTCGACTGACACCGATGTTTACTTCTACATATGGAGTTACAAAAGAAAGTGTCTCCCCTTGAGCCAACATTGCATAAAAATCTAAATAAAAGACTCATAACGTATTAGTGACCACATCAGGAGAATCTTCCTAGTCCTAGAGAGCTTGAAGAGCAAGACGAGCCACCGTGCTGAGTTGGGCGACTTACTGGTGTTGCTGGAGTTGTAGACTGAGTCATGTTGTTGTTACTTCCTTGAACCTGCCAGGTAGAAGGGCAATACTTCGACCTATGGACAGACTGACCACACCCAAAGCACCCTTCCTTTCCTGCAAGACACTCGCCCGGCTGGTTCTTACCACACTTTGGACAAGTTTGGAAAGTCTAGTTACCTGATGTATTTCCCAGAGACTTAGAGTCTGATGCATTACCCTTCTGATCCTATCGGAACCTGGGAGATGGAGAACTAGCTGATTAAGGTGTTGGGGATGTAGACCTCTGCTGAAATTATGAGTGATTTCCACCGCCCGACTATTGCTGTGAGTACTCGTAATTTCTTGTTCTAGCCGTTTTGTTATCCTTAGTCAATTACCAAAGCTTATCTCCCTCAACCCACTGAGCATGAGTCATTACCCTGGAAATATCCATATCCCCTAGAAGAATAGCATTACTGCACTGAGTCTTCACCACATCAGATACGCCAAACAAAAACTTACTCATATGTGCCCTTTGATCAGCAAGCATGTGTGGAGCATACTTCAGATTTTGGGGCTGAACTTCTAAGAACGCTTCTAAAAAGCGTTGGTCTCCTCATTCTCTTCTCTTCTCTCTAAGTTAGGTGGTTTTAGGAGAATGAGCATTTTAGGTAGTTTCTCACTAGTTTACTGAGCTTAGACTAAGTCAAGGGACGTAGTATAAGCATTATACGACGTAGTTTAAATGCCCAATGCATAGGGAAAAAGACCAAAATGACCCTGACTTAAAAGCTGACGATAGCCACCCACGGAACCACTGACGGACCATTGAAGGGACCATGCCCCATCAAGTAGGTCATGGTTCGAGGCCAGTGCTTACTGGTTCTTGGACCTCCCAGCCAAAGTGCACTTCACGGACCATGGGAAGGCCAACAAGCTTGGAAGTCCATCATGGTTCTTCCCTTGGGGCTGGGGTCATACTATGTCGGCTCGATGGACCACCCTATGGCTCATCAGTGGGACCACAACCCGTGGTAGGCACCGTCGTCCACCACGCTGGCTAGGTGTGAACCACAAGCAGGTCGACGGACCGTGGTTTCTCTCACGGTTCGTGAACCCCTCCGTGGTTCACCCAAATTTTCTATAGTTCAGTCTATTAGGTTTCTGAGGTGTTGAAAAGGTCATGATGATGAGACCTTTCTTCACATTGTCCCTAAGAAAGTGATGATGGACATCAATTTTCTTTGTTCTTTTATGCTGAACTGGATTCTTGTCCATGTTAATTGTGTTGGTATTATTACATGGACAGGTATGCAACCTGCAATGATGCCAAAATCATGAAGTTGTTACTTGATTCAGAGAAGATGAGCATAACACGAGGCAACAACAACGTATTCTGCTTCAGCCATAGACAAGGTGACTGATATTCTCTAGTTGTTCATGATATTAAGCATGACCCTAAGAAGTGAGCCATTTTAGATGTGCTTTTTCTACTTACCAAGTAGACTGTGTAGTCTGCATCTGCAAATTCAACCAAATCAAATTAATCATCAGTAGGATAACCCCTCCGTAGTTCACCCAAATTTTCTATTGTTCAGTCTATTAGGTTTCTGAGGTGTTGCAAAGGTCATGATGATGAAACCTTACTTCACATTATCCCTAAGAAAGTGATGATGGACATCAATTTTCTTTGTTCTTTTATGCTGAACTGGATTCTTGTCCATGTTAATTGTGTTGGTATTATCACATGGACAGGTATGCAACTTGCAATGATGCCAAAATCATGAAGTTGTTACTTGATTTAGAGACGATGAGCATAACACGAGGCAACAACAATGTATTCTGCTTCAGCCATAGACAAGGTGACTGATATTCTCTAGTTGTTTATGATACTAAGCATGACCCTAAGAAGTGAGCCATTTTAGATGTGTTTTTTCTACTTACCAAGTAGACTGCGTAGTCTGCATCTGCAAATCTAACCAGATCAAATGAATCATCAGTAGGATACCAAAGAACCAGGTTTAGCATTCCTTTGAGATATCACAGAATTCTTGTCACGACATGATTTACATCACAATAAACAATATTCGGAAGCTTAAAAAGGATAACAATTAGACATTGAAGAAAGTCTTAACAATACCGTCTTGCAAAATACTTAACATGAATCATGAGCTAAAAAAACATCCTGAGAAAATACTGGAAACATCTAGTTCAGTCTATATATGAAGCTTCTAACAATGTAAGATAGATATTGGGACAAGAACCTGAACACCTCCAAAAGTTACTAATTTAAAGGAAATGGAGTCTCGTGAAAGCAAGGAAGGCTCACCAAAATCTGTCTACAAGTGAATAGTGATCTCAACGAAGCGCGTGTTGATGATCATGAGTAGTTGAATCTGCATCATGAAATGATGCATGTCAAATGACGTTAGTACGTTAAATGTACTTGTAAGTGATAAGGTTGGAGTAAACAGCTTACTTGCTTGAATTACTAAAAACAACAAAACTGCATCAATACATGAATACGAAATGAAATCCATTTAAGCTTTACAACATAATATACACTAAAAACAACATGAAAATAGTAGAATTTTCTTGTGGGGAGTTTCTGTAACCGACAACCATTACCATGAGCCTAGAAATGATACAACATTTCAGCCACATTGCCAGGGCCATCCTCTACTTTGCGGGAGTGTAGAATTATATCATGACTATGCATCCAACTTATTGGCCTTCTAAGAGGCAGTGAGGAGTCGCATGAAGAATCAATCCTATCATATCCTACACTGGCTACGTAGTTTTATGGGACTTCTGAATCATAAAAGACTCTAACCTAAATCGGTGCTCGATACTACTCCCAAAATAATTAATAAAACATTATGCTCAATTGACCCATTACAAAGAATGGACTTCTTATATTACTTTGAATACATTTTAAAACATGAGACATGTGTACATTCTTGAAATCACGAACTTATGAACTTATCTTTCAAGTGTAGTAATCAATGTAGTTACGTAAGTATATATATAGATATTTCAATAACATTTGAAACTCTTAAGCATATATGCAATAGAACCTTTTCACTTTCCTCATAACTTTACTTTGATTTAAAAATGAGAATTCAAGAACTATGATTAGGATGTATATATGATCTCTAAATGGTTAATGGAGGTTTGGATTTTTAGTAATAAGAAGAGAGCGATGGCACAAATTGAAATGCACTGGCGCGACGCAGGGAAGGATTATATTTTTTGGTGGCAAAATAATTTTGGAGACCGAGGACTCCATATCCTCTTCACGACATGGAGAGGGGGTGATCGACTGGCTACTGTAAATCTTAAGTGTCTCCGCGACGCGAACCTAGGCACAAAAATTTACCCGATCTTTTCTTCCTCTCCCAAACTTGATTTGATTCATACCCAATGCAATTCCATTACCCAATTTCACAAATTTCAGAAACCCTGAACGTTTTCAATGAAACCCACAAAATATTCATCAAGAATAACACATTCACAAGACCCCTTACCTCAAGAACTCAACATGACTCCAATATAAAAGAATGAAGCTAAACCCCCAAGATCTTCATCAAGAATCTCAACCAATAAACTTTAAAAATGAATTTATGGATCAAATTCACATGCTTGGCATGAGGGTGAACAAACTCAACACTATGAAAGCTTACATACCTCCTAAGAACTATGTTCTTCGCGAAAATAATCAAGCTTTGAAGAACTTCTTGAACGTTCATCTTTTTCTCCTCTTGAACTGCTCTCCAAAAACCCTACGCTCTTTTGGAATGACTAAAACTGATCCCAATAAGTTTAGACCCCTAAAAGGGTGAAAAAAACGTGAAGTCCTAGTGGGGTAGGGAAGCGACCAAAAATACCCCTCCTTAAAATGGATGAAAAGCCTTAACTAGAGAGGTTGCAGTCAAACGGGAATATCTCCTTCATCTGAACTCTAAATTTAGCAAACTCGGTGGAGTTTGAAAGAGGAATCACAAACTTTAGATTTGATACTTCATGGGCCACCTAACTAATCCTGTGTTAAAATTTATGGTCGTTTGAAGTTGACCCTAAACTTAAAAACTAACCAAAATTCAAGGTGTTATAATATCTCTGCCTTGGGAATATTCGTCCTCGAATGAGATCACTATAAGTATATTGTGGGGTGGTAAAACATCTAAAATTCCACTCAAACACCCTAACATGCAAATTACATAATGTAGTTTATCAACATAAAGAGTACTTTACAAAGAGTTAGTACCTTGGTTTGGACTTTCTCCGGAAGGAAAGAGATGTGGGTATCTCTTCTTCATATCCTCCTCATCCTCCCAAGTATCTTCCTCAACAAATTAATTCCTCCATAAGACCTTGACTGATGCAATCTTCTCAGTTCTCAACTTGCGAACCTCTGAATGGAAACCTACGCATTAAGATAGGATGTCCTTGATACCAATATTTTTAGTAGGTACAATGAGTGAAGGATCGCCCAAACATTTCTTTATGATGGATACATGGAACACCGGATGAACTGCTACTAATTCTGAAGGTAACTCCAACTCATAAGCTTCATTGTCAATCCACTTTGATATTCTGTAAGCATTAATATATCGGGGGCTGAGTTTTTCCTTCTTACTAAATCTCATAAAACCCTTCATGTGTGAATTTTTCAAGAAGACCCAATCACCCACCTTAAACTTGAAGTCTCTTCTCCTAACATCTGTATAGTTTTTCTTATGACCTTGCACTGCTATCAACCTTTCTTGGATGATCTTCACTTTCTCCATAGCTTGAAGAACCATGTCTGGTCCTATTAACCCAGCTTCACCAACCTCAAACCATCCAATAGGAGATCTACATCTTCACCCATAAAGAGCTTTTGAATACTAGAGTGATAGCCATTATTGTAAGCAAACTCTATGAGAGTTAAGTGATCAGCCCAATTACCTTTAAAATTGATGACACAAGCCCTCAACATATCCTCTAAATTCTAAATCGTGTTCTCTTCTTGACAATCAATAAGAGGATAGAAAGCAATATGCAAATTTACCTACGAACCCAAACCTTTCTGGAAAGACTTCAAAAATTGTGTGGTGAATTGTGCACCTCTATCTAAAATGATAGACACAAGAACTCCATGAAGACTGACTATATTTTGAATATATAATCTGGCATAATCTTAAGATAAATTGGTAGTCTTTACCGGCAAGAAATGGGCTGATTTGGTCATCCAGTCTACAATCACCCAAATCTTATCATGGTGCCTGCGAGACAACGACAATCCAGTAATGAAATGGATAGTAATCATCTTCCACATCCATTCTGGAAGATCTATGTTCATAGCCATACCAGTAAGCCTTTGGTGCTCTGCCTTCAGTTTTTGCCAATTTGTTCATTTACCAACGAACTCTACAATACACCTCATCATACTACTCCACCAATACACTTCCCTCAAGTCACGATCCATATTTGTGGAACCAGTATGGATAAAATATATGGAACTATGAGCTTCTTCCATGATCCCTTCTAGGAGTTCATCTACCCTTGATACCAATAATTTCACGCCCCGAGCTTACACCCTGGGTGGGACAGGCACTCGATAACCATTGTTGGACCCAAGCGAACCCTTGTCCTTGCTTAAATCTCAGCAGAAGACTTACTCAACAATGAAATGTACTTAAAAACAATCATAACTAAAATGTCTCAATAGATACTTAGAATTTTTTAGAAATAAACATCCAATTGCCAAAGTGGCAACTCAAGTCTCATTATGAACAACTGAAAATGAAAAGACCCATGAACTACAACTATCTATCTATGAAGCCTCTAATACTATGAGGGATGTCAGGACAAGAACCCCGATCATCCTAACAAATTGAAAAGACAAAACAATGATAAAAGTGATCCTCCACAAGCAAGGAGGCTCACCAACACTTTAAAGGTCAACTGGATCAAAGAAACGCTGGATGTTGATCCTGGTTACCTATATCTTCATCATAAAAGATGCAGGCCAAATGGCATCACTACATGGAATGCACGAGAATGTGAGGAGAAATCTAAACACGACATAGGCTTGAAGTGGAACTTAAAGAAATACTTACCTCATCTCGACTCAACTCATCACAATATAAAGCAGTAATAAAAATGCCATAGAAATAAAAGCTTTAAAACATATTAAGTACTCAGTGTATTGAAAGACACAATAATAATTTAGTTTTGTATATGAAAATACAAGTAACTTTGTGGGAGATTCTCTAACCGACAACCAACACTATGAGCTATATGATGATACAACGTCTAGCCCACACTGCCAGAACTGTCCTATACTTTGTCGATGTATATAACCTTCTACTAAGTGGATTAATTAGTCTATGCTAAAAATCATTAAGGAATCATCTAAATAGTATGACTCTTTTTACCCACGTTGGCTACATTATTTATGGAGACTTGAGTTCTCTGAACTCGTCCCCATATCGGTGCTCAATACTACTCCAAAAAATGAAACTAGCCCATATGTTTAAAAACAAAACTTTTTATGTGGTTTGAGATTATTACTCAGAAGATGTTTCTCTTAAAAGAGATAGTGCTAAAACTCCTCATGAAAACTCTTTCGGAAATCGTTATTTCCTCTCATCTAAAATGTGAAAACATTTATTCTTTGGGAATACTTAGTTCCCATATAACATTTTGAAGAAATGAACTTGGCTCTACTCTTTCTCAAACTCAATGGTTAAGTCATTAAAACAAGTTTAAAACGATTGTAAAAGACTTTTGAGAAGATTCTAAGAACTCTTTAGACTTGACTATTAGCTCTACCTTGAATTTGAACTATGGATTCAAGGTTTATGATCTCATGCTATAGATGATCTCTCAATGTTTAGACGTACCTTAGAGTGTAGAAATCAACTAAAAAACATAGGTACGATTTGAGGTAACTCAAACGGAAAGAAATCTAAAAGGGTTGAGGACCAGGCGACCCTGGTGTACTGAGTGGCATAGGGCGCAAGACCCTGAACTACAGAACCTGGGTTGGGGCGCACTGAGTGGCACAGTGCCCCACCCTTTTTCCCAGAAAATTTGATGAATTTCCTTACTCATTTTTCGACCATAATTCATCTAGAATCGTATGGTTTCTTCCCCAATCACTTAGATCCGACTACCAAATATTAGTATACAAGAATCCACTCAAAAAAACCTTAAAAATCATACTATTATCAGAAGAAATCATCAGAACCTCAACAATCAAGATTATGAAAGGAACATCAATGAAACTTATCAAGAACTCAAATCCTTTACTTTCAAGGACAAAATTATGTTGAAATCATCATGATTTGCACGTGGGTGAATGAATACAATGCTATGTGAACTAACATACCTCTTAGGGATCAAACCATTGGCAAAATCCGCAACAAAATTCTCAAAACTGTGAAAAACGCTTGACTTTCTCTCTCTTTCTCCTCTTCTTGAACTTCTATCAAAACCCTAGAGTAAATTTGTATTTGTAAAACTGAATCAAATTAGGTTAGACCCCTAGATATTACAATATTTTGTTTAAATTTAATTGGGTAAGGAAAAGACCAAAATACCCCTCTTAAATTTGGGTAATTTTCCTAAAATAGACAACCGACTTCAAACAGCCATATATCTCTCATACGAGCTCGAAAATTATCTTATGGGCCACCTAACTCAGCTTGTACTAAAAGTTATGGTCGTTTGAAGTTGACCCAAAACTCGTGCTTAAGATAACTTGCTAAATTTCAGATTTTTACTCTTTCCAAAAATTGTTCTTTCTAATTCTAGTTCTTTCTAAGGCGGGATGTTACAATATCTCCCCCTTGGGAACATTAGTCCTTGAATGAGATTACTGTAAGTAGACAGAGGGTATAACATCTAACATTAAGCTCAAACACCCATCAAGAAATATATAACACAACATCTGAACTTAAAATAAATGCCAAGAAAAGGATTAGTAACTTAATTTGGAATTTCTCCGAATTCGAAGATATGTGGTTATCTCTTCTTCTTATCCTCCTGAGCTTACCAAGTAGCTTCCTCAATAAACGGATTCCTCCATAATACCTTGACTGATGCTACCTCTTTGGTTCTCAACTTGCGAACCTGGTGGTCTACAGTCTGAACAGGAATCTCCTCATAAGATAAGCTATCCTTAATACCAATATCTTCAGTAGGAATGATAACTGAAGGATCTCCCATACACTTCTTCAACATAGAAATGTGAAATAGTTGATGGGCCGCTGCTACCTCTTGCGGTAGTTCTAACTCATAATCTACATTACCAATCCTCTTGGATATCTGGTAAGGGCCAATATACTTAGGACTAAGTTTCCCCTTCTTACCAAATCTCATAACACCTTTCATGGGTGAAACCTTCAATTAAACCCAATCATCTACTTCAAACTCTAAGTCTCTTCTCCTAACATTTGTATTGGATTTCGGACAACTCTGCATTGTTTTCAACCTCTCTTGAATAGTCTTAACTTTTTCCATAGCTTGATAAACCAAATCTAGTCCTACCAACCTAGCTGCACCAACCTCAAACCATCCAATATTAGATCTGCATCTTCTCCCATAAAGTGCCTCATAAGGAGCCATCTGGATGCTAGAATGATAATTGTAGTTGTAAGCAATCTCTATGAGAGGTAGGTGATCATCCCAATTATTCTTGAAATCAATCACACAAGCCCTCAACATATCTTCTAAAGTCTGAATAGTGCGATCTTCTTGACTATAAGTCTTAGGATGGAAAGCGGTACTCAAATTCAGCTTCGAACCCAAACCTTTCTAGAATGACTTCCAAAACTGTGCAGTAAATTGTCACCTCTATCTGAAATAATGGATACCGGAACTCCACGAAGTCTGAATACCTCTTAAATATATAACTTGACATAATCCTCTGCTTAATGGGTAGTCTTTACCGACAAAAAGTGGGCTGATTTATGCATTCAATCTAGAATCACAGAAATAAAATCATGTTTCCTGCGAGACCGCGACAAACCAGTAATAAAGTCCATATTGATTATCTCCCACTTCCATTCTAGAATCTCTATATTATGAGCCATACCAGTGGGCCTTTGGTACTCTACCTAAAATTGTTGGCAATTCGGGCACTTAGCGACGAACTCTCCAATACACTTCTTCATACTATTCTACCAATAGACTTCACTCAAGTCAAGATACATCTTTGTGGAACCCGGATGGATATAATAGCTAGATCTATGAGTTTCCTCCATGATCCTCTATAGAAGTTCATCCACCCTTGGCACACACAATCTACCTTGATACCTCAATACACAATCTCCCTCTTGTTCAAAAGCCAACAAATTTTTCTTATGAATATTTTCTTTTAGGTCAAGCAAAATAGGATCTTGATCTTGTTTATCTTTCACTTCAAACACTAATGATGATTCAGCCTCATTCATCACAACAAATCCTCCTTCATTGGAATCCATTAGTCGTACTCCTAATCGTGAAATTGTATGCACATATTTTTCTAACTCCTTGTTATCTTCCTCAACATGGGCGGTATTACCCATAGACAATCTGCTCCAACCATATGCAACAACATTAGCCTTACATAGGTGGTAGAGAATACTCATATCATAATCCTTGATTAATTCAAACCACTTCCTCTGTCTGAGATTAAGATTTTACTGACTAAACACATGTTGAAGACTTTTGTGATTTGTAAACTCATCCAAATGAACACCATAAAGATAGTGACGCCATATTTTCAAAGCAAACACTACGGCACCCAATTCTAGATCATGGGTTGGGTAATTCTTCTAGTGAATGTTAAGTTGTCTAGAGGCATAAGCTATTACCTTGCCATTCTACATTAACGCACAACCCAATCCGACTCTAGACACATCACAATATACCACAAAACCTTGCGTACGTTCTGGTAAGGTCAACACTTGGCAGTAGTCAACCACTTTTTTGATTCCTGAAAGCTTTTCTCACAAGCTTCAGACCATTGAAACTTAACTATTTTCTGAGTTAACATGGTCAACAGGGATGAAGTAGATTAAAATCTCTCAACGGACCTTCTATAATAGCCAGCCAATCCAAAGAAACTCCTAATGTCACTTGGAGACGTGGGTATAGGCTAGTTCTGCACTATCTCTATCATTTGAGTATCAACTCTAATCCCATCACCGGAAACAATAAGCCCTAATAATGCCACAGACTCAATCCAAAATTCAAACTTAGAGAATTCAGCATACAACTCTCTATCCTTGAGGGTTTGGAGAACTATTCTGAGATGACTAGCATGATCTTCCTCATTCCTTGAATAAATTAGAATCTCATCAATGAATACGATTACAAACATATCTAGATAAGGCTTGAATACTCTGTTCATAAATCCATGAATGCTGCAGGAGCATTCGATAATCCAAAAGACATAACTAGGAACTCATAATGACTATATCGGGTCTTGAATATTGTATTACGGATGTAACTTTCACTTACTCTCAACTGATGATAGCTAGATCTGAGGTTTATCTTAGAAAAAGAAGTGACACCCTGAAGTTTATCAAAAAGATGATCAATTCTCGGAAGTGGATACTTATTCTTAATAGTAACCTTGTTCAACTGACGGTAATCTATAAACATACGAAGAGAACCATCTCTCTTCCTCAGAAATAAGACCGGAGCACCCCTAGGTGAGACACTTGGTCGAATAAAACCTTTCTTTAGGAGATCTTTCAACTGCTCTTTTAACTCTTTGAACAATGCTAGAGCCATGTTGTATGACGGAATAGAGATAGGACAAGTATCAGGAAGGATATCTCTACTGAAGTCTAATTTTCTCTCAGTAGGGACTCCATGAAGATCATTTGGGAAGACTTCTCGAAACTCACTTACCACTGGAACTTACTGAATAGGTGGTGTCTCAACACTAAAGTCATTAACTCAGACTAAGTGATAGATGCACCCCTTGGAAACTAACTTGCATGCCATAACATACGAAATAAAATGACCTTTAGGGACCGCTGAACTACTCATCCATTCTATAAATGGCTCATTATAAAAACTGGAACTTAACTACTCTAGTTCTACAATCGACTGAGGCATAACAGGCATGAAGCTAGTCCGTACCTAGAATGACATCAAAGTCTACCATGTCTAACTGGACTAAGTCATCAATGGTGTTCTTGTAATTAACGGAAATGGTACAATCATGATAGACTCTCTGAGCTAGAATAGACTCACAAACAGGGGTAGAAACACTGAAGGCCTCAAGAAGTTTCTCAGGACGAACATAAAAATTCATCGCAACATAAGGAGTCACAAATGATAGACTCGGTCGTGGATCTATAAATGCATAAACATCATATTTAAAGACTTTTATCATACTAGTGAAAACATCTAGAGAATCCTCTTGGTCTTGGTGACTCATGATAGCATACAGACGGTTCGCTCCTCCGCTTGTCCCTGAAGCAGCTCTTGCAGGCGCAACTCTATATGGTGGAGCAACTGAGAAGATTGGACTCTATGATTAATGCTCAATACACCTCATTTGATTCTAGGTGTAGACGATCGTTAACCAGTATAAAACCCAATGAAGAGTTGGGATAGAACCCACAGGGGGTAGTACGTGTTCAAAATTCAGCTATAAATTTATGAAAGTTGTCTAATCGGTTATGGGAATATACATTATCGAAAACACGTTGACAAATCTAAGGGGTTGACAACGAATGTCAGATAGGGGGTTCAGATTGACAATTATCAGCTACAACACAATAAAAAACATAGGAAATAACAATATAGAGAGGAATTCTTGGGATGTGATCGATTATAGGCTAATTTCACTATATGGGTAATTGAAATTACTAACGAATTTCTAAACTTCAATGGGTAGGCTAGACTGTTGGTGTAATATCTTTCTCTCGAACAACTACTACGATTAAAGTGATTTCTGTCGAACATCAACAAGCTTATCAATAGAAAAAGCCCAAAACCTTAATTCATCTACAATCTCGACCTAGATAAGTAGAATCGAATTTAGGATTCACTCTCTCAAGCAGAACCCATATCAACCTAATAACTACAATCATTAATCAAAAACATTTGTTCTAAAACCTATATCTTAGGCAAGCCCAGAACTCTAACTAAGAATTGCATTTGCAACTACAATTCATAGATTAAAACACATCTATCAATTAAACCCACATAAATTAAGCATTTAAATCAGTAAATAACAATACACATAAGCTAATTCAGACCATAATCACATAATCACACCCCAAGAATTGGGGTTTTAACTAAACATCATAAAAAGATAAAAACAACTACCAGCTAGATTAGCCATCAACTGGGTAAGAGTCTCCAAGCCTTTACAATGCTCCAAAGTGATTAAGTTCAAAAACCAACTTGCAAATCCTCCAAATTATGCGTTCAAATCCTCATAGTCTACAATAGAAACTGAAAAACTAAGAGAAAACTTTAACTCTCAAACTCGGGGATGAAAACTTATTTTAAATTCCAATTTATAGTTTCCCACTTTTTGGCCTGGAAGTCTATTTAGCGGAATAAGTCGAGCCTCCCCGAGTGGTTTGGCTGTCCGCCCTTTTCTCTATCCATTGCAGCATTGCAGTGGTCATCAGTCCTCTAGGTCTTGTATTGTGTGATCAAGGTTGCCTTCGCGGAGTCGTTCGACGATTCGCCGACTACCCATTTCTATCGCCAAATTAGTTCTTCCCCAGGGCTGGGTTGATGGAATTTTTGGGCGAGCTAATGACCCACTCGGCGGTTCGCCGAGTGGTCTTGGCGATCACCAGGATCATTTTTCTTCACTTTTTCAGCTTTTTTAGTTCCTTTTTACCCGGTAGTGTCCTTGCCTTTCTTCTTAGCTTTCATAGCTTTAAATCAACACTTTAATATCAGTTTAGAGCATAAAATAGGCATTTGAGGACATTTATACTATCAAAACAAAGCCCTAAATGAGTTGAAATCTCGGACTCATCAACACCCCCAACTTAAACTTTTGCCTGTCCTCAAGTGAAACTCAAGATCAATCAGTTCAACAAGGATGTCTAAAAATAGTGCATCATAAGGCTTAACATGAATGCACACAAAAGGTTCAAACCACACATACAATGATTAATTGTTCACTCAAAGTTTAAAATTGTGACTCACCATTACCATGTGTACTCAAGTTTACAATGCTTGCGTCAAATGCAAGTTCAAGCTCAACAAAGGTATTCAAATGCTTTCACAAAAAAGATGATTCCATATTCACACAAAATTTCCAAAAAAAATTAAAGTTCCTTAATCACGTACAACTCTCACACTCACAAAGATGAATATATGCATGACTCCATTCATAGGTTTGCCCATATTTTCCAATCAACATTCGTTTCAGCTCACTCAAGATCACGAAGGTGTTTTAAGCCTTGTAACGGGGATGAGTGTAAAGGTATGGTCATTTAGACTTAGTGGCTTCTACCTTCATGAAGTATGGCCTTAAATTAACTCCTTTTATCCTTCTTTTTCCATTCCAACATGATCATAATCCACCACATTATTCAACTAGACATGATTCACCGGATACCCCATTTCATTTTCTATTTTCACAACTTTTTCTCTTTTTATGTCTTTTTATGTCTTTTTCTTTTCTTTATTCTTTTTCTCTTTTTTTTTTTTACATGGAGGAGTTCAATCTTTTTCAAAAGAATGCATCAAAGGGGGAATTTTTCACACTTCTTGAATTTCCTTTTTTTTTTACCATACCGCCAACTTAGGCTTTTGGCCTATGTTAGTTATTCAAAAAAACCAAAACTTCATGAAGGTTATGGGTAATGGGATAAAGAGGTAAGCATTGTTCAAGTTTCTTCCAAGAAAAGGATAGGCTAAAAGGGTGCTAAGCAAGGTTCACACTTCTCACAAGGTTTGCCACAAAGAGGTATATTATCAAACAAGACTCTACACTTTTTAGCAAGTGTGTAATGTTTATCACAAGAGACTTTATCGATAATCGGCTAGTCACAACGAGATGCTCAAAGTTCACATATTGCCTATGTAACTTAGTTTGCCTCATCGTAGCCAGACATACATTTTGCTCAATTAACAGCACTATTCAAGTCATTGGTATTGACCACAACTGACACTCAAATTTTTACAAGAACAACCACAATCACACACAAAAGAAGTGGAAAAAAGTTTAAAACTTGGTTCAAAACCATTTATATATCAAAATAATCGGCAACAAGTGATCAACAACCACAATCCAACAACCAATATATATATAAACCAATAAACTCCAATATTCACAAAATAAAATCACAAATAAACCAATATTCAAAAAACAAAAACTTCCCACAAGAAGTAGGTATGGAAATACCTCACCCCCAAACAAAATACGCAATTGTCCTCAAATGCAAATTAAATCAGAAATAGTCAATAAAGTAACGGAGAGGGAGGTAAAAATAGTCATCCTACCAGGCTAGGCCTATGATGAAGTCTGCATATCAATTACTCAATTTTTTGGGGCATCAATGACCGGTGTCTCAACATCCTTGGCTCCACTAGAGCCCACCATAGAAGTATCTTGAAGAGATGCCTCTCTAGCCGTCTGAAACATGGCACCCTACAAGTCAGATATATCCTCGTACACTGTCTCCTCACGCTCACCTAGTTTCTCCTCATTTGTCTCAGCATCGGTTTTATCATCAGCATCATCAGCTCTCATCTCATCTCCGGTAGTAGTCGGAGGCACCCCAGAATAAGCTGGAATATATGTGCTCGGAACCTCGGGGATCTCCACAGTGCCAAACAACATAGATAGATAATTGGACTTCAACTCATCTACATCCTTCCTCACTCCAGCAATCTCGACCTTCAAAGCCGTCACAAAATCTGTAGTTCCCTAGCACTTATCAAACTCCTCTACTCTCATAGTCAAGGCATCCAAGGCAAACTTATGGCCCTCAAACAACTATATGTGCTCCATCATATCACCACGTATAGGAGTTAAGGCAGCAGCAATAGCTCCCTCTATCAACCCAGGAATAAAACCCTTTAATCGGGAGGCACGTACATCAGTAGATTGGACTAAATGGCCTATCTTTTAGAGCATAGCCTGGGTGATAGGGGGTTGAGAGGCAGCATCAGCAGGACATCTAGTGGGAGGGGATGCAGCAAAAGTATTGGGGATCTGAGAAGTAGAAGGTCCAGATGTAACTAAGGGCTCACTAGCTTGAGGGGGAATGACAGCCAATGTCGGCAGCATATCAATATCAACCTCCGGGGATGTATCACCAGTGCTTCCCTCCTCCTGTTAGTGTCATCCCGCATGTACTCGGCCTCTATATGCCGGATGCCAGTAGAAGAGGTGGGTGTCACCTCAACATCCCTCAGCTCATCTCTAGAAACATGGGCCCGTCTGCATAACTCGGTGATCAACACTAGAAATAGAAGTGAAGTCTGACACTACTTGGCCCTTATGGCCATCTCTTGATCAATCACTAGTCCAAGATTCCCCTTCTGACAAGAATTGATAGACCCTAGGAAGGCATCCTTCGAGTAGCGGAGGATAAACTCATTCTGGAATGGCATGATTGTGCTGCTGATAATCCTGAACCATTATGGAGCTGCCACATTAAGATCTTTCTTTTCTATGGGAGAACAGACCTTAATCCACCTCGGGGTGGCATCATAGATAAGGGGTGCCATCCATTCCTTGATGTCATCCAGAGTCCTCTTCCGGACTAGATCAATGTACTGGTGCACAAAATTATAAGTGCACCCCAATACCTCATTTATGTTTGAAAAGCGACATTTAACCTTTTTGTCGCGAACCATAACAAAATCAACCGGCTTGAAGGCACAACCCTTGTTCTTCCCTTTCGGCACCAAGTCACTGTAGGCTGAATAGAACTCCTGGACCCAAGTAGGAATGTATGGGCCACGGGGTTTGGTGAAGATCTCAAACTTATGGAACTTGATAGTTTTCCACACCCCTAGATTCTTGTCCACTACACCGTCTGTGGACAATTTCTCTTCCTTTAGAATGGTCCTCAAACCCTCGAACTTTAGTCGATTGCGTGACCGGGGAGGAGAACCCTGAACAGGTGGTACCTGCACAACTGTCTCTGATGGAGGACACACTGGAGGTTAAGCTGAGGGGGTAGGCATCAGAAGCAGTAGGATCCTAGATGGAGCATTTATCAAGTTGGAGCGTAGATCCGCTCTCCTGGCCTATAGTAAATGGTCATCCTCAGGCTCAGAGATGGAAGACTGAGAATCACTCTGTGAGTTCACGTCACTGTTAGAGGTATTGAGGTGTGTCTTATAGGTCCCCTCACTATTTCAACTAGACTTCTACGGTATCATAATCATGGGAACTTTGCCCTTGCCTTTACCTCCCATTGGAGGTTGTTTCTTAGCCTTTGCTTTGTAAGAAGCTGCCTCCTCATTTATCAAAACTCCGCGTTCCCGCTTTCGGGGCAGCATGTCTCTATCGGAGACTTTGGGTCTAGCCTTTTTTTTAAAACAATGTCGAAGACGTTAGAAAAATTCAAGACAACTTTCAGAAATAAAATGTAGGAAGACTCACCAAACTGGTCGGTGAGTCGCCGAACAACTTTGGCGAGCCAGGTCGGGCTCGCCGAAAGTTACAATAAAAATATCCTTAAAATTCAAAGCTAGTCAGTGATGTCCATGGCCTTTCAGCGGATCGTCGACAACATATGGCAAACTAGAGGTCATTCGCCGAAAGTTACAGATTAATTTAAAGAAATAGGGGCACATAAGGCTTTCGGTGCATCACCGAGTGAACTAGGCGAGCTCAAGCATATCCCCGAAAGTTACAGAACATAAACTCAAAATTTAGGGAATCAACGGGCGAATTAAGGGGACTTAGGCGAACTGCCGAACCCTTCGGCGAACATGACCCAGCTCACCAAATGGCCGTTCGTGCAAGATTTTCATCCCCTTCTTCAAAATCAAGCCCGCAGCCCACAACAACAAAATCAAACACTTATATTATTAAATTAAAGCAAGACCCATACTACCCATGCCCTCGGGGTACTCAGACTTCCCCCTATTTTGCCAAAAATTGGCTAATTGACGTCGTTTACCCTAAAGAATTACGTCAATCGCTCCATCATTATGCAAAATACGACAATTAGCAAAATATGGGGTCACTCAGACTTCACCCCACTAGACCTAACAACTATTCAACACATCCCAACAAATTAACTCAATTTCAACAAGAAACGAAATGAGAATTATGATTTAAAGACAATTATTTATGATTTCATTCAAATACGGGAAGTCCAATAATCATACGATGATCAAACTCCACTACCCAAAGATATTCAACAAAAATTTATCACAAGCATTTGATTTGAACCAATAATAAAGTTCGGGATTCAGAAAAACAACATTTAACGTTGAAAGAATTAAAATGCTAGGCGGCAAAGAAATCCAAAATCTATCCCGAGTAAAAATCCCAAGTAACACGAAGATAAAAATGTGAAAATATGAAAGATCTAATATTAAATGACAGAATGTGGGAGTTAAAAAGTAGGAAACTGAGAGGATTTTGAAATTTTAAATCGTTTTGCCTTTAACACCTTTCAGTTCGCGCGCCAATCAGCGAAGCAAGTCGCGTCCACCGACTCACTCAACGATTCACCGAGTGGTATTCTGGATCGCCGAGTTTTACAAAACTCCCAGCCATTTGAATGTTCAAACGACAGGCAAAGTCGGGCTTGCTAATCTGTTCGGCAAGTCACCGATTGAGTTTTTAGCTTGCCGTGTTTTACAAAATTCCCCATCAAGCTGAGTGGTTCAAATGGCGGTCCAAATTGGGCACACTGACCTTCTTGGCATGTCACTGAATGGACTTTTAGCTCACCTAGTTTCAATTTTCTCAAAATCCTAACTTTTCATCCTGCACATTCAACACCCACTATTCAAACAACAGAACTAAAAGTAGAAAACCTTGGGTTTCCTCCTAAGAAGTACCTTATTTAACATTGTAGCATGACGTGGATACGCTTTCAAGGATCATTCTTCATGTTGGCCAAGGTATCACTTGGCAGGCCCCATTTTGGCCTTGGGTTCAAATGAGATGAAATTTTACCCATTTTTTTCCAATTTCTTGATTGACACCGAATGTGAGGTGACTAGCTGATGTGTAGAGACGTCCTCTTTCATTTACTTCAAAACCTTGTCTGACCCTTCTACCTTATTGAGAATGCACGTATGCATGTCTTCCGTACATACATTTTCCGAGTCAGCCCTTGGTTCCTTAGGCTTTTGATGCTCATGAGGTGGGATATATCTGTCCTTCTCACCCTCTCTTTCCTTCCAAGTAGCGTTATGAGCACGCCATTCTCTATCCTGATCTCTCCATCCATCATCTCTATTCCAACCCTGATTTCCACTTGGCCTTGGGTAGTTTGAACAGAAACCTCCTCCTTGATTTGCAAGGAAGTTCACTTTCTCATTATACAATGCCTCAAATGTACCTCTTCGGGGTTTGCACCACCAATACCCACAGCTTTCACACTCTTCAACTGACTACCTATCATATTTTTTGACAATATGTCAAGATGGGTCATCATTTCGGCCTCCCTCTTGATCCTTCTCGATTTGTTCTTTTGTCATCCAAAAATTGAGAGGAGACACTTGGTCTTCACGAGTGTACCATGCTCTATTGCACATGGTCATACAATCAAGGAGTTGAGATGCAACCTCATAAGGTTGCTGCATTATACCTCCAGGAAAAAATTGATCGGCAACCCCTTTGTTCACCGAGTCAAGACTCCTATAAAAGAATTGCAACAAGACGTTGTTGGGGAGTCCGTGAAGTGGACGTTGAAGTACCAACATTTGAAATCTCAGCCACGTCTCATGGATTGGCTGACCTTCCAACTATCTAAACACTTAAATATTATCTCTCAACGTCATCATTTTTTACGGGGGAAAGTATCTCACATAGATTGCTATGATAAGTTCATCCCAAGTGGTAATGAAATTTATCGAGAGATCAGCTAGCCTCTTTGTAGCTTCTCCCATCAAATAGAATGGAAATAATCAATGACAGACCGATTCTTGATAGGTATTCTTGAATAAAAATGGTCCACAAACATCGATGAAATTCCAATTGTGCTCATGGGGATCCTCATGAGCCAGCCCTCCAAACAATCCTTTCATTTGTAAGAGCTTAAGCATTGTGCTAGTGACATGAATAAGAACATTTCCTTCAGCATGAGGTAGACATATAGCCCTGACACCACCTAATTGGATAGGGTCGTTAACATCGTTCAAATTCCCTATATCGTCTTGGTGGCCAACTTGCCTACCATTGGTCCCATTCACGCTCACTTCTTCTTCTGTTCAACATAATCAACACAAAAAAAAGAGTTGATTCAACTATATCACAAAAAGATCACAATTCAACTTAGATAATAGAATTATAAACAACAACACTCCCCGGTAGCGGCGCCATTTTGATTAACGCTCAATACACCTCATCCAATTCTATGTGGACACAATTGTTAACTAGTATAAAATACAATGAAGAGTTGGGGTAAAACCCACAGAGAGCGGTACGTATTTAAATTCAGTTATAAAGTTATAAAAGTGGTCTAATCGGTTATAGGAATATACATTATCGAAAACATGAAGGAAAATCTAAGGGGTTTACAACGAATATCAGATGGGGGGGGTTTGAATTTACAATTATCAACTACAACAAAATTAAAAACAGAGGTAATAATAATATAGAGAGGAATTATTGGGATGTGATCGTTATAGGTTAATTTCACCATATGGGTAATTGAAATTACTAATGAATTGCTAAAATTCAGTGGGTAGGCTAGACTATAGGTGTAATATCTTTCTCTCAAACAACTACTATGATTTAAGTGATTTCTCTTGAACATCAACATGCTTATCAATAGAAACAGCCCAAAACCTTAATTCATCTACTCTCTCGAGCTAAATAGGTAGAATCAGCTTTAGGATTCACTCTCTCGAGCTGAACCTATATCAACCCAATAATTACTATCATTAATCAAAAACTTTGGTTATAAAACCTCTTTCTCAAGAAAACCCAGAACTCTAAGTTAGAATTGCATTTTGAACTACAATTCATAGATTAAAACACATCTATCAATTAAACCCAGTTCAATTAAGCATTTAAATAAGTAAATAACAATGTCCATAAGCTAATTCAGTCCATAATCATATGATCACACCCAAAGAATTGGGGTTTTAGCTAAACATCATAAAAAGGTAAAAACAAATACCAACTAGATTAGCCATTAGCTGGGTAAGAGTCTCCAAAACTTTACAATGCTCCAAAGTGATTAAGTTCCTCAAAGTCTACAATAGGAACTAAAAAACTAAGAGAAAACTCTAACTCTCAACTTGGGGATCAAAACTTCTCAGAACATCTTTTTAACTCCAATTTACAGTTGCCCACTTTTTGGCCTAAAAGTCCATTCAGCGGAATAAGTTGAGCCTCGCCGAATGGTTTCGCGGTCCTCTCTTTGATCCCTTCCATCACTGCTTTGCATTGATCATCTGTCCTTCAGGTCCTTTAACTTTGGGCGATCAAGGTTGCCTTCGTGGAGTCGTTCGGTTATTCGCCAATTGCTCATTTCTATCGCCAAATTAGTTCTTCCCCAAGGTTGGTACGCAAGAACTTTGGGCGAGCTAAAGAGCCATTCGGTGGTTCACGGAGTGGCCTTGGCGATCAGCACGATCACTTTTCTTCACTTCTTCAGCTTTTTAGTTCTTTTTTTCCCGTTAGTGCCCTTGCCTTGCTCCTTAGCCTTCATAGCTGCAAATCAAAACTTTAACATCAGTTTAGAGCATAAAATAGGCATATGAGGACACCTATACTATCAAAACAAAGCCCTAAATGTGTCAAAATCTCAGACTTATCAATCTATTGCCCTTATTTCCACCGCCCTGCATGTTCTTAGTGCACTCTTTAATTAAGTGACCCTCTTGACCATACTTGAAACAACCAGTGGATCCATCACGACTTTCCCCTGTGTAGCTCCTACCATATTTAGCACATGCAGGATTCCCGTTACCTCCTTGTGCCACACTACCCTGAGACTGTGCAGGTCTAACTCTAAAATTCTGTGCATTCGGATTATTGAACTCACCTTTGTTCCTTGGTGCAGCTGCACTAGCAGATGATGGAGAAGGTCCCTTTTGCTTATAATCGAAAGATGACCGATTGGCATTAAGCTTCTGCTATCCGAACTCATTCCATATCTAAGCTTTCTAATTCCAAAACTCCTCTCTATCTCTCAGCTTATCTTCCTTAACCTGTTGCATATGGATCATCATCCTTGCCATGTCCATGTTCCCTATTATCATAGTTGACTTTCCTTATCTGCTTGATAGAGGAGACAACCCAACAACAAACAAACTCATCCTGCTACTCATGTCAACAACCATCTCCCGAGCATAACGGGACAGTTGGGTGAACTTAAGGTTATACTCATGCACAATCATAGATTCCTGCTTAAGAGTGAAGAATTATCTTACCTTGTCCTCTCTTAGCTCACGGGGAAATAAACACCTCATGAAAGCACTCTTTAATACAGACCAGCTCACAATCAGTGCACCCTCAGCTCTACCCTTCTTCCATTGGTCAAACCAGATTCTTGCAACACTTTTCAGTTGGTATGATGCTAGTTCCACTCGCTTAGCAACACGAACATGCATAACCTCAAACACCTTCTAAAATTCCTCTACAAAGTTTTTTGGATCCTCGATGACACTTGAACCATTTAAGCTTGGAGGATTCATCCTTAGGCACTTACGGATCCTAGAATTATCAGCCACTTCTTGTTTATTCTCTCTTTGTTGCCCATCTGGGTTGGTCACAACTTGGCTCAACATCCGGATAGCTTCACGAAACTTAGCATTAGTGACCTCTCTTTGGGGTTGCACTTCTGGTGCATGGGGTACCCCTTGATCATCCACATTCCCTCTAGTAAGACGACCTCGGACAACTCTTAGTGGAGGCATAATTGAAACATACGTGCAAGCACGAATTAGAAAGAAACTTTTTTAGAGATGAACTTTATCGCACGAACAAAGTATGAAATAAGTGAGAAAGTTCCTAAATGTTGCAGCCTCCTCATTATAAACGTGGCGCACTTCGCACTGATAACTAGAACTCTACAGACATGGCTTTATCGACACCCTAGGACTATTGAAGTCTATCCTCTGATACCAAGTTTGTCATGCCCTGAGCCTACACTTTGGGTGGGACTGGCACTGGAGAACCATTTCTGGCCCCAAGCGAATTCTCGGTCTGGCTTAACACTCAGCGGAAGACTTACTCAACAATTAATTGTACTGAAAAACAATCATAACTAAACTGTCTCAATAGATACTTAGAATGCTTTAGAAATAAACATCCAACTAGCCAATGTGGCAACTCAAGTCTCATCATGAACAACTGAAAATGAAAAGACTCATGAACTATAACTATCTATCTACGAAACCTCTAATACTATGAGGGATGTCAAGACAAAACCCCCGATCATCCTAACAAACTGAAAAGAAAAAACAATGATAAAAGGGATCCTGCAAAAGCAAGGAGGCTCACCAACACTTTGAAGCTCAATTGGATCAACGAAGCTCTAGATGCAGTACCTGGTTACCTGTATCTACATCATAAAATATGCAGGAAAAATGGCATGAGTTCATGGAATGTAAGAGCATGTGAGGGGAACTCTAAACAAGATATAACCTTGAACTGGAACTGAAAGAAACACTTACCTCATCTCGACTGAACTCATCTCAATATAAAGAAGTAATAAAGATGCAATATAAAGAAAAGCTTTAAAAAAATGTAGATAACAACTCAGTGTATTGAAAGGTACAATAACTGACAACCATCACTATGAGATATGTGATGATACAATGTCTAGCTCACGCTGCTAGAATTATCCTATTCATTGCTGAGGTATAGAACCTACAACAAAGTGGATCCATTAGACTATGCTAAAAATCATGAAGGAATCATCTAAAATGTATGACCCTTTTTACCCTCATTGACTACATGGTTTATGGAGACTTGAGTTATTTGAACTCGTCCACATATCGGTTCTCAATACTACTCCAAAAAATGTAACTAGCTCATATGTTTAAAAGTAAAACTTTTTCTATGGTTTGAGATTATTACTCAAAAGATCTCTCTTAAAAGAGATTGTACTAAAATTGCTCATGAAAACTCTTTTGGAAATCGATGTTTCCTCTCATCTTAAATGTGAAAACATTTACTCTTTGGGAATACTTAGTTCCCAAATAACAGTTTAAAGAAATGAACTTTTCTCTACTCTTTCTCAAACTCAATTATTAATTCTTTAAAACAAGTTTAAAACGATTGTAAAAGACTTTTAAAAAGATTCTAAGAACTCTCTAGACTTGACTCTTAACTCTACCTTGAATTTGTATTATGGATTCAAGGGTTATGATCTCATGTTATGTATGATATCTCGATGTTTAGAGTGTAGAAATAAACTAGAAAACATAGGTACGAATCGAGGGAACTCAAACGGAAAGAAGTGGGAAAGGGTAGAGGACCTAGTGACCCTAGCGTACTGAGTGGCGCAGGGTGCCAGACTCTGAACTACAGGACCTGGGTTATTCCACACTGAGTGGCGTGGCACACCAAGGCACATACTACAGAATCTTATGTAGGGGGCACTGAGTGGCGCAGCACCCCACCTTTTTTCTCAAAAATATTGATGAATTTCCTTTCTCATTTTTCGACCCTAATTCGTCTAGAATCGAATGGTTTCTTACCTAGTCACTTAGATTCAACGACCACGCATTAGTAAAAAGAATCCACTCAAAAACAAACTTAAAATCATACGATTATCTCACGAACTCATCAAAACCTCAACAATCAAGATTATGAAAGGAACTTCAATGAAACTTATCAAGAACTCAAATCCTTTACTTTCAAGAACAAAATTAAGCTGAAATAATAATGATTGGCGCGTGGGTGAACAAACTCAATGCTATGTGAACTCAAATACCTCTTAGGGATCAAACCCTTGGCGAAATCCGCAACAAAATCCTCAAAACCGTGACGAACCCTTGGCTTTCTCTCGCTTTCTCTTCTTCTTGAACTTCTCTAAAATCCTTAGCATAATTTTTTATTTTTAAAACTGAATCAAATCAGTTTAGACCCCTAAATATTACCAAATTTCATTTAAAATTAATTGGGTAAGGAAAAGACCAAAATACCCTTCTTAAATTCGGGTAACTTTCCTTAAATAGACAACCCAATTTCAAATGGGAATATCTCCCTCATACAAGCTCGAAAATTAGCAAACTCACTGGCGTTGGAAAGAGGATTCCAAGACCTTTCATTTGATATCTTATGAGCCACCTAACTCACCATGTATTGAAAGTTATGGTCGTTTGAACTCGACCAAAACTTATACTTAAGATAACTTGCAAAATTTCAGATTTTACTCCTTCGAAAAATAGTTCTTTCTAATTCTAGTTATTTCTAAGGCGGGATGTTACACACAATCTTCCTTGATACCTCAACACACCATCTCGCCTTTGTTCAAAAGCCATCACTTTTTGCTTATAAATATTTGCCTTTAATTCAAGAAAAATAGGGTGTTTGTCTTGTTTCTCCTTCACTTAAAACACTAGTGATGATTCAGCCCCATTCATGAGCACCATTCAACCTTCATTGAAATCCAACAACCGCAATCCTAATCGTGCTAGTTTGTGCACATCTTTGGCCAATTCTTTCTTGCTTTCCTCAACATGAGCAGTACTTCTCATAGACAAACTGCTCAAAGCAGCAACAACAACATTACCCTTACTAGGGTGATAGAGGATACACATGTTGTAATTCTTGAGCAATTCTAACAACCTCTTTCGTCTGAGATTAAGCTCTTTCTGACTGAAGACATACTTGAAAATTCTTGTGATCGGTGAAAAAATCTACATGAACACCATAGACATAGTGGCGTCATGTTTCCAAAGCAAATACCACAACAACCAACTATAGATCATGAGTTGGGTAGTTTTTCTCGTGAATCTTAAGTTGTCTGGAGGCATAAGCTATAACCTTACCATTCTACAGCAATACACAACCAAGTTCAACTCTGGACACATCATAATACACGACAATGCCTTTTGTACCCTCTAGTAGGGTCAACAATAGGGCAGTAGTTAATCGGGTTTTCAATTCCTTAAAGCTTTCACAAGCTTCAGACCATTGAATCTTAGCAATTTTCTGAATCAAATTTGTCAGCGGGGAAGAAATAGATGAAAACCCCTCTACGAACCTTCTATATTAACCAACCAATCCCAAGAAACTCCATATAGTAGTTGGAGATGTGGGTCTTGGCAAATTATGCACTGCTTCAATCTTCTGGATATCAATTTGAATCCCTTCACTAGATACAGTGTGGCCTAAGAGTTCCACAAACTAAAGACAAAACTCACACTTATAAAATTTAGCTTACAACCCTCTATCTTTGAGAGTTTGTAACACTATCCTGAGATGTCTAACATGATCCTCCTCATCCCTCGAATAAATCAATATTTCATCAATGAATACAATCACAAACATGTCGACATATAGATTAAATACTTTGTTAATAAGTTCCATGAATGTTGCAGGAGCATTAGTCAAGCCAAAAGACATAACAAGAAACACATAATGACCATAATGGGTCCTGAATGTTTTCTTTGGGACATCACTCTCTTTTACCCTTAACTGATGATAGTCGGATCTGAGGTCTATCTTGGAAAACTAAGTGGCACCTTGAAATCGGTATAAACGGTCATCAATTCTCAGAAGGGGATACTTATTCTTTATAGTGACCTTGTTCAATTGGCGGTAGTCAATACACATCCCAAAGGGAACTATATTTCTTCCTCGCAAATAAGACTGGAGCGCCCAAAGATGAGACACTAGGTCGAATAAAGCCTTTTTCAGGAAGATCTTTCAACTGTTCTTTTAGCACTTTAAACTCAGTTGGAGCCATTCTATATGGAAGAATGGATATAGGTTAAGTATCAGGAAGAATGTCTATTCCAAAGTCTATTTCTTTCTAAGGAGGGACTCCAGGATCATCATCGGGAAAAACCTCAGGACACTCATTCATAACTCAAACTCACTGAATAGGCGGTGTCTCAAAACTAGAATCATTAACGTGGACTAAGTTATAGATTCACCACTTAGAGACTAAATTTCTGACCTCAAGGTATGAAAATGAATCGACCCTTAGGCATGCTTAACTACTCCTCTACTCTATAGTTTGCTCATTAGGAAACTCGAACTTGACTACTCCAGTTCTACAATTAGTTGAGGCATAACAAGCATCAAGGAAGTCCATACCTAAAAAAACATCAAAATCCATCATATCTAGCTCAACTAAATTAGCCATTGTGTCCTTCTGATCAACAAAGATGGTACAATCATGATAGACTCTTTCCGCTAGAATAGAATCACCAACCGATGTGGAAACACATAAATGCTTAAGAAGTTGTTCCGAGAAAACGCCGAAGTTCATGGCTCTATACGGAGGTACAAATGAAAAACTTGCATCGGGATAAAGCAAGGCATAAACATCATAAGTGAAGACTTTAAGCATACATGTGACAACATCTGGCTAGTTCTCCTGATCCTGGCGTCTAGCTACAACATACAAAGAGTTTTCACCCCCACATGTTCCTAAAGCAGCTCCACTATGGATATTTCTATTTGTTGGGGTTGTTGTAGAAGATTGGGCTTTATTGCCCCCATTTCCCTTCCTATTCTTGGGGCACTCCTTAGAAAAGTCACTCATCCACCCACATTTTTAGCAAAGATCTGTACCAACAGGACATTCTTCTGGATGGAGCTTACCACACTTAACACAGAGTGGGTTGCATGGAAACCCTTCTTCCATACTGCCCTGCGACTAAGAACCTTGAACTCTAAAATTCTAGGTGTTTTGATTCTTGTAATCATTCCTACTCCTTCGTGCAGGTGCACTAGCTGATGATAGAGCAAGTCCAGATGACCTCTGCTGAAAATATGATTAGTTCATGTTCCCAAAATTCTCCTGGCCGGATGACCTACTATCTTAGCCCTGTCGCTATGGAACTCTTCCTTATCCTTCAGCTTGTCTTCCTAAACTTGTTGCACATGAATAACAAGCCTTGCGATGTCCATGTCTCCTATCATCATGGCCGTCTTACCTTCCTTACTCAATAAGAGGGATAGTCCAGACAAGAACAAGCTCATTCTGCTCCTCATATCAGCCACCATCTCTGGAGCATAGCAGAATAATTGAGTGCACTTGAGGCTGTACTCATGTTAACTCATAGATTCTTGTTTCAAATTCAGAAATTCTCTTACCTTTGCTTCGCTTTGTTATCAAGGAAAGAAGCGCCCTAAGAAGGCATCTTCAAACACAACCCAAGTCAATTGTTGTGCCCCCCTCGACCCTATCCTTCTTCCACTGATCAAACCTTATCCTAGCAATTCCCTTGAGCTGGTAAGCAGCCACTCCACACACTCAGCATCCACAATATTCATGACCTCAAGCACCTTCTCAAGTTTATCCACAAAGTTTTCAAGATCCTCATTGAGTTTTGACTCAGTGAACTCCGGAGGACTCATTCTCAGAAATTCTCAGACTCTAGATGCATCATTCTCATTTTGATGTCCGGCTCCTTGGCGAACAACATGTGTTGTCACCACTTGAGTCAACATCTAAAATGCATTCCCGAACTCAGTATTGGTGACATCTCCTTGAGGTGGTTGCACTTCTGGTGAATTAGAAACCTCTTGATCTTGAGGATCAACATTCCTCCTAGAAAGACGTCCTAGAACAGTTCTTCGTGGATGCATGATCTGAAAGATACAGACAAGCACGAATTATAAAAAAAGTTTTATAGAGTTGAACTCTATCGCATAAAAGAGAGTAAGAAAGAAGTGATATATTTCCAAGATGTTGTAGGCTCCTAAGTATTGATGTGACGCGCTTCACACCGATAACAATGAATCTACAGGCACGACTTCATAAATACACTATGACTCTTGAATTATGTGCTCTGATACAAAGTTTGTCACGACCTGAGCCTACACCCTGGACGTGAGTGGCACTCGAGAACCATATCTGATTCCCAAGAGAACCCTTGGGCTGGGTACATGACTTACATGACATTTAACAATACGTGGTAGCTTAAAAAGGTGAACAATTAGACATTCAATAAAGTCTTAACAATACTGTCTTGCAAAATACTTAACATGAATCATGAGTTAAACAAAACATCTTGAGAAAATACTGGAAACATCTAGTTTAGTCTATATATGAAGCCTCTAACAATGTAAGATAGATGTCGGGATAAGAATCGCGACACCTCAAAAATTTACTAACAAAAAGGAAATGGAGTCTTCTGGAATCAAGGAGGCCTGACCAAAATATGTTTGCGAGTGAATAGTGCTCTCAACGAAGCGCTTGTTAATGATCCTAAGTACCCATATCTGCTTCATGAAATGATGGTGGCCAAATGACATCAGTACGTTGAATGTACATGTAAGTGACAAGGTTAGAGTAAACAAATTACTAGCTTGAATGATTGAAAACAACCTAACTAGGTAAATACATGAATACGAAATGAAACCATTTAAGCTTTACAACATAATATACAATGACATAAAAAGAATAGACTTTACTTGTGGGGAGTTTCTCTAACCGATAACCATTCTCATGAGCCTAGCAATGCTACAACATTTTGCCCACATTGTCAGGGCCATCCTATACTTTGTCGGGGTGTAGGATGATATCATGACTATGGATCCATATAATTGGCCTTCTTAGAGGCAGCGATGAGTCGCATGAAGAATCTATTCTATCCTATTTTACGCTGGCTACGTAGTTTTATGGGACGTCCGAATCATAAAAGTCTCTAACCCAACTCGGTGCTCAATACTACTCCCAAAATAACTAGTATAACATTATCTTGAATTCACCCATTACAAAGAATGTACTCTTACATTACTTGAAATACATTTCAACATGAGACGTGCTTACATTCTTGAAAATATGAACTTATGAACTTATCTTTCAACTGTAGTAATCAACATAGTTACATAAGTATATATACAGATATTTAAATAACATTTGAAACTCTTAAGCGTGTATGAAATAGAACCTTTTAACTTTCCTCTTAACTTCACATTGACTTGAAAATGAGAATTCAAGAACTATGATTAAGATGTATAAAGGATCTATCAATGATTAATGGAGGCTTAGCTAGTTAGTAATAAGAAGAGAGTGATGACACAAATCGAAAAGCACTGGTGCGACGTGGAGAAGGATTTTATTTTTTTGGTCGCAAATTAATTTTTAAGACAGAAGACTATGTATCCTCTCCGCGATGCGGAGAGGGAGTGATCAACTATATACTGAAAATCTTAAGCGCCTCCACGATGTGGATCTAGGCGAAAATATTTGCCCAATCTTTTCTTTCTCTCCAAAACTCGATTCAATTCATACCCAATGCAATTTCATTGCTCAATTTAATGAATTTCATAAAACCAAAACATTTTCAATGAAACCCACTAAAAATTTATCAAGAATAACACTCATTCGCAAGACCCCTCACATCAAGAACCCAACAACACTGTATTATTAAAGAATCAAGCGAAAACCCCAACATCTTCATCAATAATCTCAACCAATAAACTTTAAGAATGAATTTATTGATGAAATTTACATGATTGGCATGAGGTCGAACAAATCTAAAACTTAAACTCTGGAAAAAATTCAAGGTGTTACAATACTTTTTATAGACTTCAGATGGGATTTCTTTACACATGATTGGAAGCATGCACAGAGCCCAACACTAAATACAATTATAGGTATGTTTGCCATTAGGTACAATAGAGATCCGATCATTCCTCTACACTTTGTGTCATGTACATGACACGTTCCTCCTTATCAAGCTTCATTGCTGTTGCAATTGGAGTGTCAGTCGTCTTTGCTTTATTCATGTTAAACCTCTTTAGTAGCTCCATGATGTACTTCTACTAGTGAATTGAAGTTCTAGATAAGGAACATTTGATTTGAAGCCCCAAGAAGAAGTTGATCTCTCCCATCATGCTCATTTCAAATTCATTACTCATCAGTTGTGCAAAGTCAGCCCCAAGTTTTGTATTTGTTCCTCCAAAGATAATATCATATAGATACACCTGAAGTATGAGCATATTCGAGCCCTGATTTCGAAGAAATAATGTATTGTTAATCTTGCCTCTTGAATACCTGTGTGCGAACAAGAAGCTAGATAGGTGATCATACCATGCTCTTGGGGATTGTTTTAATCCATACAAGACAGGTCCAGTTTGTACACATAGTCAGGATGGTCAGAACTTTCAAATCTGGGGGATTATTTGAAAAATTAAAGAAACTTTGACCACCGAAGCAAGAACTGGGTTCTTGCGGAATTTTCAGAGACAAAAATTCAATACAATAAAATAGAGATTTTACCGTGGAAAATCTCCTTGCTTAAGGGAAGAAAAACCATGACCTACCCTCGTAGGATTTTTCACCAAACTTCCCTAACTTCAAAGAGCAACTTTAAATTACAACCCTATAATAAAAAAGACCAACTCTAGTACATCAGCTCAATAACTCACTTACATGTTCAATAATTAACTATAATCGTATACTTTACTCTACAGGAAGCCAAACTCATTTCATGTTACAAAACCTCACAAATGCTCTTTCACTCTTAGTACTATTATCTCTAAACAATAATCCTAAGATGAACCAATCCATACTAGGCCTATAGAAAGAAAAACCTAACTGTAGTTCTTCTTTCTTCTATCGTATGCTCTTTAGCGTCGCACTACTCTCGCCATAAAATTCTCTCGATTTATGAATTGTGAAAGTTATTTTTCTCTTTCTCAAGGATCTTTTTATAAGGATGGATTAAACCCTAACTGAAACCTAGAAGAAATATAATTCTTTTCCTAAAAAACCTTTCCTTTCCTTATAAGGAGTCCTCTTCATTATTTTGCCTTAATTAGGAGTGTTTGTCTTTGACCCATTATTTCTTCTTTCACACTCTTTTATCTTAGTTCTGGTACAAGCTTGTGAACCTGGTTCACTTTGTCATTGTCAAAACATTATTCAGAATATTGTCATGTCATCATTAATTTATTTCTCTTATGAGGACTCAATTTCTCGAGTATCTATCAACATATATAGAGATTTATTAGAGAACTCGATATCTTGTCCATGGTTCATTTTAATGCAATGTTGTAAAATATCAATTATATAGTCATTAAGCTAAATCAATAGAAATTATATGCATAATTAAAATCAAGTTCTATTAATTGTTGCTCCTATAAAATAAAAATTCAATGTGGAGACGTGAAAAACATCTCATTTAACATAAAGTTGTTGTCATGATGATGCATGTGAGTTTGTCATGTCTCTCCTCATCTTTTATGGATTCAATTATAATTAAAAATTATAAAAAGGAAAATAATAATTTTAAACGGATTAAAAGAGAAAATAGGTGTGACAAATTTAAATGAGGGACTATATCTTTTTCAAATATGTAAGAAGTAAATTATTACATCAATGATGATTTTAGCATGACATCAGAAACCTATTTAGGATAAGTTGTACATTAGCCCTTTCATGAAAATAAACATATAACAACAACTACATCAAAACAAAAAAAATGAAGATTTTGAAAGGGCAACCAAAGTCTACATTGTGTCTGTATCCTTTATCCTAAATTCATTTCTTAAGTTTTGTGTTTGAATTTTGATGAATAATTTTGTTTACTAAAATACAGGACTTGTGAACTTTAAGTTTAAATGCCTTATTGCTATCTCCTCCTTCATTTTTCCCTTTCCCGACCCCTATTTTTGTAATCTCCTCCTTCGTTTTTCCCTTTCCCGACCCCTATTTTTTAAAAGAAAAATATATTAATAAATATCACATATTATCACATTAAAAAAGAGTGTCATGTGATATAACTTTGTTATTTGTACATTACAGAAAGAAGAAAAAAAAATTGTCTATAGAAATTATAGTTACAAGTAAACTTATTCTTAGTATTGATGTCTGATAATTTCCACCCCTTCTTAGCCATGTGTTGTTTCTCAACAAAAGAGAATTAGCATGACTTGTTGGGGTTTAAAAGTTCTTAAAGGAAAATGAAGAGTTGTGACTTTTCCGAAATGTGGTGACTTTTCTAACTTTTGGGAAAGGTTGTTATTATTCTGAAGGATTGTGACTTTTCCAAAGGGTTGTGACTTCCAATAAAGAACAATAAACACATGTTTACGCTATTGTTTGTTGTCTATAAATATATGTGTTTGGTCTTATTTTTTAACAATAGAATTTCTTAAATTCTTCTTATTCTTCACAAACAAATTCTAGTGTAGTTTTTTGCCGTTGAGTGGTTAGCTGACGCCACGATTTCAGGTAGCAATAGTAATACAATTTGAACAACATGAGCAACCAAGACAAATTCTGTGGCACCTCTAAAATTGTTCTTATTGAAAACTTACCTCAGAAAAAATCAAAGATTGAGACTGAATTTGGAGAAATTGATAGGATTAGTAAGCTACTTTATGCACTTATTGTCCAAATTATTTTTTTATTGTCCATAACAGACGCGCTCAAAACAACTTTTCTCTCTAATGATTTGCAATACTTCTGGACTTCTATCAACAACGTTGTTTATGACAAGAGGAGTATGGTCGTTCGGATAGCGTGACAGTGCACAAAGTCATTTCCTTAATGGATAATGTCCTCCCTCTTCTTAGTTTCTCTACCATTAAAAAGTTCAGTCTAAACTATGTATTTAGATATGATGATGGTGTGTCATATTTTCCTATTATTGACAAGTAGATTGAATTTTCTGTGAATAAGAAAGTGGATGATTTACACCTGAATATACGTTATAGAATTGTTTATCCGACTGGGAATGACAAACCCTATAGCTTGCCAGAAGTTCTTTGTAGTAGTTCATCAATTATAAAACTTAACTGCAATAATTATAGAATATTAAAAGATTGCATACGAAATGGGACATCTCTGAAGAGTTTAACACTGGAAAGTTTGTTTATCTGGGATGAACACATTAAACAAGTAATGTCAAATTATTCTCAATTGGAATCTTTGAAGCTATATTGATTTTGTGGTTTTTATCGTTTGCACAAAATCTATGTATTAAAACCACAAAATCCATATAGATTCAAAGATTCCAATTGAGGATAATTTGACATTATTTGCTTAATGTGTTCATCCCGGATAAACAAACGTTCCAGCTTTAAACTCTTCAGAGATGTCCATTTTAGTACGCAATCTTCTAATGTTCTGCAATTATTGCAGTTGAGTTTTATAATCGATGAACTACTACAGAGAACTTCTTGCAAGTTATAGGGTTGGTCATGATTCCCAGTCAAATAAGCAATTCTATAAGGTATATGCAGGCGTAAATCCTCTACTTTCTTATTCGCAACAAATTCAAGCTACTTTTCAATTACGGGAAAATAAGAAACACCATCATCACATCTGAACACAAAGTTTAGACTAAACTATTAAATGGTAGAGTAGCTAAGGAGAGGTAGTACATTATATGTTAAGGAAATAAATTTGTGCACTGTCAAGATTAATAATGACTGCAACTGATCCATCACGATCATCCTAACAGGAATTGGTATTCACTCGAAGGTGATACATGTTTCTTTGAAATTGTTGCTCCATATGTTGAACATTTAACGATTTCTAGGGTTTTAATCATATGAAAATTAAACTCAAGGACTTGTCATCTTTGCACCATGCCAATCTTGATGTCTAGTGTGATGAATTAGATGAAATGGATGAAGACATCGAGAAATATCTTTTGGTAAGCGTTTGTTGTGCTAATGAGTTAATACTTTCATCCTGGTTTAACAAGGTCAGTTATCAGTCCCAAATGTGTCCAATCTTATTTTTTTGTGTGAATAGATCTCTTGTTTTCTACCATCAACTTGATTGTAAGATGGGGGTCATGATTTTGTCGATTAACCTGATTAATTATCTGTTGATTCACTTTCTTTTAATTAACTAATATAGTTTTAATTTAGTACGTGAGGTTAAATATTAGTTCCTTTCATTAGTCTAAGACATAAGGTGTTAGAAGAATAGAAAATAACTATTGATCTGGTTTGTAAGCCTTGTAACTCAATGTGCTTACCTTGTATTCTTCCTCATTCTTCTATTAAGGTAATTTCCAGTTTAATGTTGGAAGAGGAAGACATCTCCTTACCGTTGCTGGAACGTAGATGGTTGACAATAAGTTCTTGTATTTCAAAGGTTTTCTTCCCAGTTCTTGACAACCTCTTAAGGTCAACTCGTAATTTGGAAAACCTAATGATATTTCCTGATATGCCGGTATGTTTTCAATTCATGATATCTTTATGTCAAATGTACGTTGTGTCACGCCCCGAGACTACCCCCAAAACGCTGACACGAGACCTAGGACCACAAGTGATCCCAAGCTAACCCTGCTGGCATGATCATGAGCATACTAAATATAATAAACTGATGCGGAAGCTAAATCATAATTAAAAATGAAAAGATGGGGAATACCCATATACTATAACTGACATAAATGATAACTGATGAGTTTAATACAAAGAAGATATTAACTTAATACTAAGCGGAATCTGACTATGTCTGAAATAAGCCTCTAAACTAACTAGAAATGTTGGGAGATGCCCCAACTAGATCTAGCAAAACTGAAACTACAAACTAAAAGCGATAAAGATAAACATGTCACTAGTCCTCGAAGAATGAGGAATCACCACTGACGCTGCTGAACTAAATATCGGGAACCATCTAAGCGTGATCTGGATGCTGAGAACCTGAACCTACATCACAAGAAGATGTAGCGCACGTATGCGTCAGTACTTGAAAGGTAATAAGCATGCAGGATATAATAAAGCTGAAATAAGCATATAACTGAATGAGCAATAAAGCAAGAGCATAATCTGAACATGATATAGATACTGAATACTAAGTTAACTGAATGCAATGACCAAATTTATAACATACTGAAACTGATATTGATTGTACTGTAAATGAGGTCAATGCAATAGAATCTGAGTGAACTGTGGGAGCTACTAATAACCGACAATAAAACCAGATGAGCTAAATATGGATTCCGATATATACACCTCATCGAGAGGCCACAATATACCCGGCCAAAGGTATAGAGGCATGACTGGCATGATCACTAACTGATATTGCCCACATAGGGGACTTACACCTACGTGGCTCATAGTTCTGGGACTATATGGGTACGCTGAACCCTAGTCCAACTCGATATTATGCTACTCCCAATAGATTAAGTTATTAACACATTATGACTGAATTTCTGTAATACTGGATAGCTCAAAACTGAACATGCAAAACTGAGAATGCAACAATTAATCTGATAATGATGCATTCATAAACTGAGGCATGTATAACTAAATACATTATGATTGAAATACTGAATAGCTCAAAATACTGACATGTAGATACTCATACTTGAAAACTTCTTCTTAGAAAACAATTCAAAATCATATTATACTATGATCATTGATGACTTGGGAAGTCATACTGCATAAACATTGATGGTATATCTAGATACC